>JAAAXO010000101.1:69519-111767 GCA_011799875.1 Thinopyrum elongatum | reverse complement strand
CGTCAACAATGTTCCCCAAGGGGCATTAATTAATAGAAATGTTTGAAGACCGAGTTATTCATACATGCGCACATCTAGCTCATCCTCTGTCTCAAATCTACGTAGCAAGGCATTTGTAACAGCATATCTACCTAGCAAGGCATATGTAACAACATATCAACGAAACATATTAGTTTTTTTAACTTTTCTTATTACCACAAAATAAACTAAATAGTTCAAGGTCAACTATAGCTATAACAAGTGTAACTTATAAAAAAAAATTATCGACACAATAATTAAAATCCATCTAAATTTTCTCAGCTAATAATGCAAAAAGTTCTTCATCGAGAGAAATTATCTTCTTCCTTGGTGCAAACATAATGATGAGCATCAACCAGTCTTCTTTTTTGGAGCCGCTTTCTTCCTAGATTTCTTTTCAGATTGTGGCTTCAATCTTTCTCCTTTGTTCACAGACTTGGATGGCCGTATAGGAGGATCTTTCAACGAATTTTTCGACTGCACTTCCGGTTGCTGTTTCTTTCCTTGCAAGTACTTTGAATGAATTTAAGCAACAACATCCAAAAGTTCTTTGCTAAGTTCAGAATATTTGCTGATGTCTGAGCAAGCTTCACCAACTTTACTCATCAGAATAGCATATCTGACTACATTGTGTGACTGATCTTCACCTGTAAGCAGCACCATTTCTTTCTTGCACTTATCCAATTCTTTTTCTTGAAAAGAAATAGTCCATCTCTCAACAATCAGCTTATCTGGAATATGGGTAATGTCAAACTGCGTAAAAAGTCTGAGGATATGGCAACAAACAATACCATCACGCTCAAACTTCCCACAGAAACATTTGAATGAACCAGTAGTAAGGTCCACATGCACTCTGAACATTTCTCTTGTGAATTCTGGTTTCTCATACCTGATGTGTTTTTTCAAATCATACACTCTATCCTTCTCAATTTCAATAACTTTAAAAGCTGTCGCATTCACTAATTCTGTCAAAAACTTCAAGTAGATTCCTCTGGTATATATTGCTGCTGCATGCCGTTCAACAGCATGATGACTCCAAAAGACAGGAGTCTTCTCATTCGACAAGAATCTGTCCTGGTTTTCTATGTGAACAACATTCTCTTGGAATAGCACGTAATGTTTCATGAATGCCTCTATAGTATCTTTCCTCTTGATATAGTCTTTGAAATTTGAGTTGAAGCTTTCACTACGGCTGGTTGACCTAATGAAAGGGCAAAACATCCCTCGAAAATAAGCTGGAACAAAGAAGGTCCGGTTCTCCCACATCCTTTTGATGTGAGCATGTTCAGCACACTTATACTTCAGAATAAATTTCTCCCATCTTTCTTCAAATTCTTCAACGGTACTGGATTGTAATAAACACTTCATCATATCTTTTTCCATGTTTTCCCTCGTAGCCATGAAAGCACTCATGTTTTCCCGCACATTTTTTAAATATATGCCAAAGACAGAACCTATGTAATGCATCTGGAAATACTTGAGGAATAGCAGCTTTCATCCCTGCGTCTTGGTCTGTCAATATTATTCCTGGTTTTTTCCACTGCATGACCTCCATGAAAGTTTCAAACAGCCACACAAAAGTACCTGAAGTCTCATCTTGCAATAGCGCCCAACCAAACACAATTGTTCTTCCATGGCCATTAATTCCCACTATAGGTGCAAAAGGCATGTTATATTTGTTTGTGCTATAAGTGGTGTCAAATGAAATGATCTCACCAAACAACCGGTAGTTCAATCGGGAACGAGCATCTGTCCAGAACAAGCTGAGAACCGTGTTGTCTGTATCTCTTTGCATCCTGTAGCAGAAACCAGGAGTATCAATTTGTAGCTTCTCAATGTACTGCAATGTCCATTCAATATCTGTGTTTTCCTTTTTGCGCACACGTTCTCCCTGTTTCAAATTATCCAGTTTCTTCACATCAAAGGTAATGTTTCCCAGCTTCCCACCACAGAGCTTTCTGAATATGCTCATGATTCTTCTCGGCTTCACTCTGTGTTCTTGAAGCAATTTTGACAACATGATTTCTGCCTCATTCATGTTTCTGTGGCTTAAGAAAATTTTTGTAAGTGATGGAGACCTTACTAGATCATGGTTATGCTCGAGAGACATTGATGCAATATGCCACTTGTCATCCACCAACTTCACTGTTATACTCATTGGACAATTTGTTCCTTCAACAATGTTTCTTTTCCTTTTCCTCAAACCAGTGTTGACACTTGGTCTTTTCCTACTTTTGTTGCACTGGAAATACAACTTCCTGTTCTTATAATTCCTTCCTTTTATCATTGCGAAACCATTCAACTGAGCATAAACATTTACAAACCGGGAAGCATCATCCAGTGTTGAGAACACTTTACCAACTTCTGGCGTACCAGCATTGTATGCTTCGTCTGGTGTAGGGAACACATACTCTTCATTCACTGCACAAGCTACTGTCTCTTCATCAGAATCTTCGCTCTCAGAATTTCCTTCATAATCACACTTAGAATTCCGAGCCAAAGAAAGTACCTGCAAAGGGAAGGAACACAACTATTCAACATCAGAATAAGAATCTTTAGAAAACAAAGTTAATATCTAGAAAGTCTTTTTTTATTCTTTATTCCAGAAATGCAGAATCTTACCTCACGGCAAATATTTTCCACTTCTTCTGTTGTTGTCAAAGGTTCACTGCACATGTTCTCACCAACACTGTCCTGTAAAGATTTATTTACGTTTTAATAGCCATATCATTTCTCAATTTACTTTATTTTCCAACACAATCACTTGCAGCTTTTCCCTTTTTTTCTCACACTGACCTGCTTGCTCAAACTTAGCACTACTGCTGAAGATGATTCAGTAACATTGTAGTTGTTCTCATCATTTATGTCCATTGCCTGGCAAAATCAATGAAGATATACTTTCTGTCAAACACTACAACTGTATTCAAGATCTTGCCACATTTTTTGATTGAGAAAAACATATGCTAGAATTATAATTGCACTACCCAGTTTTGTAAGTACTTACAGTCTATTCATTGTTATTTGACATTCGCAAATCTTCGATGATGATGTTTGGTGCAGCTTCTTCTATTTCTTTGTCAATGCCCCCAAATAAATTGAACCCTATTTCAGCTTCTTGACTCTCAATCAGTTCCTGGACACCATTTTTGTGTGTGTTAAAGTTTGTTAGTTCATATCACTTCCTAAGAAGAAATGCATTTGAAATCAGACATGTCAAACAACCAACCTCAGTTTCTTTCCTCAAACTTTGATATTGAACAAACTGATCAAATTCTTCCATCAAAGGACACCCCTAAGAGAAAAGTGAAAGGAATTTAAATGATTTTTTCATCCTAACTGAAATCCTACGTGAAGCGATGATTGAATCAAGGACAGTGACCCACCACAGTTGCAGGTTCTGCAGCACATTTGCCCGCTGTAGGTTCGAGCAGCTTGTTATCATTGTTGTTCCTTCTCTTCTTCACTTCTTTTCCATTGGATGCAGTTCTTTTCTCAGTTTGCTTTTGCATCCACAAGAAAACAGCACAATTAATGAAATTTGTGAACCAATTATGAAAACAACACATTTTTCTCTTTTTTTTAGTTTTTCCATCATGTTGTAATCACTAAGTTTTTAAATGAGCACACTCAACTTCTATTTTTATAAACAAGAAATGTAGAGACTAACCTTCTTAGTAATCTCTTTCTTCTTACTGATTACTTGCTGCTTAGCAAAACTGCTTTCACCTTCCATCTGGATGTACCGTAGGCTGCAACCATAATTCAGAATCTTCTGTTACTTTTTTTAAACAAACCAGACACCATGTACTGCTTATTACATTTTTCTGTGAACTTTGTCAAACTTGACAATATGCGAAGTAAAACGAAACGGATGGGAGCATGGATGCTCTTGGTTCCCAATTACTACTTGCTTTCTTCATAAATCTCCAATGTACACGAAAAAGCAAGACTGAACTTGATGTTCCCAAGTAACCAACAACAGTAACATCAGGTTCATCCAACTCCAAAGTTGGATCTATCTCTAATTGTAACAACAAGTGCAAATCATGCCACAGGAAATTATTCAGAGCATTAAACTAGGTAATCCTCAAGGTTCAACGACTCCCCAATTTTAGATAATCCTTAAACTAGGTATTTGTTTGCCAGATCAACAGCAACTAACTGGCCAATTCTACCTGTTACTCTCCTAGAACTACAACCAAATTTTCTTCCACTTCTTCCGCCTTTTCCCCCAACCAATCTTTCTTCAACGCACAACAGAATTAAGGAAAGGAAAGGAAGAAGATCAAGAAGAGGGAGCGAGGTATTACCTGTGCGCTCGAGGAGCGCCGCCGGTGGAAACAAGATGGAGGTGCCCTGGCGGCGCCGCCGCTACCCTGCCGCCGCCTGTCTTATCTGCGGATTGGTGGAACAGATGGAGCCACGTACGCCCCCAGGTCTTATCTGGTCCGAGCCTGTTTTTTTCCTCGTCTAATTTCTGTTCAGCAACAGACAAGTGGGACCGTCCACTTACAACACTTTCCCCATTTCGCTTCTCTGTTCTCTCCCCCCTCCGCTCGCCGTCGGCCCTCCTCAGATCTGAATCCTCCTCTTTCACTAGAATTTTTTCCGCTGCGTTGAATAGGCTCTAAAGAAAAGGTTCGATCCCTTCTCCCTTCCGACCTCCCTAGGTTCTACTGGCCTCTAATGTCTTCATATGTGTATATTTTTCTTTTTTTTAACTTGCGGAAGCATCATCGTGATTTAGCTATTCTTCCAAGGATTGGAACTTTTTTAGCTGGGATGACGTGTTCTAATGGACTAGTGTTTGTTTAATTCACAGCTACTCCATGGGCTAATTGAGTTTCTGTGCTAGGGCATGGAACAATTTTCATCACAAATTTTTGTGTGTTGAATTCCACGTACAAGCTGCATCTCTATTTTGTTATCTAACTGCATCTCTAACAGCAGCCATGTTGCATTTCATGAACAAGAAGTTATGGGTTAGGGGTGTGCAGCAGCCATGTAATGCAACATGTGCTTCTGCATCATCTTCCACCACATCTATATGTGGAATTGCATTTCATGAAATTTTCAGCAGCCATATAGTGAAATTAGAACATGTTAGGAGTAGTAGCCTTGTCGAAATACTGTTGTCTCGGTTGGGCTGTACACTTTTGTAGGAGCCATTACTCAATGTCTCTGTTTTGGTCATGCCGATTTTCTACTCCGCGGCTGTGTTCATGCCAATTAAGATGTTTTTCCTGCTGATTTACACTAATTCCTGGAAGTACTATAACAAGTGCTTATTAGAAGATATTTTCAGTAATCCCTAGTTCGACCAAGCAGTGCTTATTTGCAAGTTTTGATGAGCTCCTGTTTGTTAGTAGTTCAACATAGTGCTCACACTGAATGCAGATCAGAAATTTCCATCAATATTGTTAGTTTTCATTGCATAGCGAACCAACTGCCATGTTCTCGTACTTTGACTTACTTTCGCTTACTTTCATTGGAACAATTAATAATACTGTATTCACTGTAGATGGAACAAGGATGTACAAAGAAAAGAGAAGCAGAAGACATTGTACATGCAGATCAGAAGAGATCCAAGGTAATGGACTTATGCTCTATACCATTCCTTTCTCAAATGAAAAAAAATCATCTAATATTTCCATTTCTTCCTTTATTTTTTTTCATGCAGTGCAATCAATTTCAGCATGTCGAATCATTTATCAAGCTTGCATCTGAAATGACTGACAGTGACAAACAGTGTGTACGTAGAATGGGTTTTCAAACATTCCTACAAATAACCAGCATGTCCAATATTGACTCCATTTACTTCTGGCTTGCAAACCATTTCAACACTACCTCTTGCTCCATTGAAATGCCAAATGGATTCAAATTCCCAATTACAACTACAACTGTTCACAAGATTTTTGGCATACCAATTGGTGGAGTTCCTGTCATCACAAAACCATCAGAAGCAACCTATGATTTCATCAAGCACGAGTTAGGAACAACTGCACCCACTATTGAGTACCTTTTCTCAATTATCAATGATGATCTTCCTGAAGATAAGTACTGCCGAATCTTCATTCTCATAGTACTATCACTGTTTGTTGCGCCTAATTCAAGTGGAGTTGTTACCAAGTTTGTCTACAATGCAATAGTTGACATAGACAGTATTTCCCAATATGATTGGTGTCTGCTATGTTTGAGCTACATGGTTTACTCAATAAAGAAAGCAAAACTAAACAACACAAGCACCAAAAAGTTCATTCCTGGAGGAAGCAAATTACTTATGGTGGTAAGCATATTTCCCACGATAAAATTTCTTTAACTTTTCTTTTTCTATGTACCATTCAATTTTTTCTTTGTCTCTAATTAACACTTTTCATTTTTTACCCAATCTGTCTGAATTTTGTTTTCAATGTCAGATATCCTATTTCGAGTTCCTCATAATAACTGAGTTCAAGTTGCCAAGCATTGAACCAAGACTACCACTATGGTCGGCAACCATGCTAAATTCATACATGGCTCTCGATGCGCTCCATGGCGAAAGTAACGGATATGGCAGACTACCGGTATATGGCCTTGTTCGTCATAGATATTACTATTGCCCATTACATAGTTCTATTCCCTGTCTTTAATTTTGATTTATAGTTCTAGTACTTCTTCAAACTGCAGTGAAACATTATATAAATATTGAACATCCTCTTCTTACCCAACAGAAAAAGCACATCTCCTCTACTCCATTCAATGATTCAGTTTACGCTGAACTCCCTGAAGAGATATCACAGTATATTGAATCCAAATTCACAGATATTAGTCTAACACAAGTAAGTTCTCTTGCTGGTTTTCATCTTTTTTCTTAGCAACAATAAACTGACATTCTCATTTTTTATAGTTTGTTTAACAAGACATGCTCTCTCATTTTAACAGGACAAGATAATTCTTCAAATGCAAGCTCAAAAATTCTACATGAATATCATTCGGAACTCAGCATCTACACTGAAGACCTATGTAGATGATATGCATTCTTCATTCCTCAAGACCTGGACATCTTCCAACAGCCCAAACCTCCAATTTAAATCAACACTTTCGCAGAACACATTCAAAGTTCCCAAGACTGAACAATTGTTGGCTATAGAATCACCTCCAATTTTCCCAATGCTAAATGTGCAAACAATCGTTGATGAAGATAAACAAGTCACCATCAATGAAATTCTTCAGGAATTGGTCATTGATTTCACTCAGTCTGTGAACATAACAAGCTCTAATTTCTCTCTATCTTTTAATGGTAATCTACCATCTTTCGAAGAGCTTGCTTGTCTGGAATTATTTGTGAAGACATCAAGTCATAGAAAAGCACGTCCCACTGATGTTTTAGCCCTGTTGCATCGTAAGTTTTTCTTTCATAGCTCTTCTAAGCATCTTTTTTTCTTTGCACCAAAATAGATCATGAAATAAATAATCACAACTTTTTTTCTGCAGGATACTTGTCTGAATCAAAACCCCCAATCCAAAGAGTACAAGAAACAAAATTTTGCTTACCATTGTTCAGATTCTTATTACCAGGAGAGCGTTTGGAAGGTCATTTCTCTTACAAAACTTCATTTTATCCAGACTAATTTTTTCAGACATGTAGATGAACTGAGTTGTTAACATTTCTTATTCTTAATGTTCTCTTCACTTTTTTTTCAACCAGATTTCATTGATGCTGAACTGGATAAAGGATCATTGCTTGATGAAAATTTACTTGCAGCTCACAATACTTTCAACAATACAATGCATGGCAATTCAAATGGAGAGGCTGGTACAGCCACTCAATATGAAGGCGCATATTCTCCTTCATTTGATGCAATTACCAATTCAATTGACAAAGTTCAGAATGTTCCATTTGCATCTCGTGCCTCTAATGAGTTCAGCCTACCAGAAAATCAGTATAGCATGCATTGCAATAGTCATGCCAACCCCAATGTTCCCGGAACTCAGAGCCCAATAAGGGTAATGGATTTCCTATCACCGAAACTCTACCCAAACAATATTGCCACACCTATTGAAGATTCTTTGCTAGTTCAAGCACTCGAACAACATGAAGCACATTCCAGTAAGTTTTCAAAACCAGAAACTTCCACTTGGCAACAACGTGTGAACAATTCTTTCAAATCTGCGACACTAGTAATTCAAGAACCCAAAAAGGCTGGTAAGCAGGTCATCTTTTCAGACGGAATAGAGAATGATTTCTACCAAACATTGGTTGGACTTCTTCCCAAATTAAGTTACAGGTATGTACAAAAAGCATATGAATTTTTATGTGATATGTTCTACATAATTCAAACATAAATAGTTTTTATATGCGATCCATACTATTTTCTCATGATTTATTTTTCACTTTTCTTCATGATTTTCTTCTGCCATGAACAGCCAAAGGATATTTGAGATTTAAGGAGTTTGGGTGGATCAGAAAACTATAACTCTATCATTCAAGCCTGGTGGCTGGATAAACCCTCAGGTTGTTGGCTGTTTTTCAAAAATAAAGAACAAAGACCAGCTGGACCGAGGAAGAAAAGGCCTCCTGCGAAACAGCGAAATAGTGGAGCACATAGTTAGCATTGACGACATGGTCAGCCTATATTTTGAATTCTTCTCCTCAGTTTTCGCTTTCACATCATCGATATTTCCTTTTCTTAACTATCAATGATTTTCTGGAAACAAACATGCAGGAGAAGCTAATGAACCCAATGTTAAATCATTCAGATCTTGCAAACCAACTAATCTTACAGGAAAGTAATGTTGGCTTCAGTTTATTGAATGCTTCCTTGGTAAGACAAGTTCTTTTGTACAAACTATTCTTATAGTTTTTTCTTCTTTAAAGAGGTTACACTAATAGATTGTAACTTTCCACAATTCCCTAGGTAAAAATGCCCGTATTCAAGGAAAAACAATGGATTTTAATCATTGCTAACTTCGGAGCCAAAATTTTTGATATCATGAACCCGTACTACAGTGGTGATACATTTCTACCAACAATTAGTGCTGTTATCTACAACTTCAAGGTTTTGTTTGCTGCTACATACGGAAATTCTAGTTCTTTCCGCATAGGAAATTTTGAATCAAGATTTGTACCAGCTCCCAAGGTCAATTTCAGGTGGGTTTTCCATGGAAATCTCCCATTTTACAAGATTTGAAGAAGCCACCAGCAACTTTTTGGTTCTTTCTCCTAAAAAAGCAGATTCAAAGTAATTTAAATTCACAATAATTTCCATCCTAAGTATGTAACTGATTGTCATATTATTTTTCTTTGAAAGGTATGACTCAGGAATTTTCCTTCTTCAGTATGTTAGCAAGTACAAAGGTCTCGGTTTGGAGGGTTTCTCTAATGTAAGCGATAGTCATATCTTTCCTTTTTTGGTCATTACTTGTAACATATCAGGAATTAAACAGCACTTTTTCTAAAATACTGTAGGATGATTTACATGCTCTACGTCAAAAATTCCTTTTTGAGATTATAACTTGCAAGGACAATGAAATTCAACTCCCGTTAGTAACTTCTTTCCTGCAAAGACATGTAAGTTCTCTATTTATTTGTTTCCCAATGACATAAAAGAGTTGTTTTTTTCTTAGAGCCTGTTCTTTCATACCAAACAATGAAATTATTTTCTTCTAATCCCGTGTATGTTTCAACAGGGTTTCCGCATATTCAAGTGAAGGTTTGAAGGCCAATCTTTACTCGTTCTGCATATGACAGTAACCTCAGGTAACTTCTCAAATCAGCATGTAAGTTCAATTAACATGCTTATTCTTTCTATTCTGAAAGGTCTCATTATTCTTATTAGTTAGTCTAAAAGGTTCAACCAAAAGAATCCCAATGATGAAATGTTCTACACCTGTATTTCCAATTAACATATTTCTTCTTTCTATTCTCAAGGATCTCATTATTCTCAAGGGTCTCAATGCAAGAATTTTTTTCCAACTGAAAGGAATAGTCCCATGAGGAAACTGTTCTCTTAATGATACAATTCTCTGTTTTTATCATGGTTCCCCAGTGATACTTTCTTGCATTACTTTCAGTTGTAAAGAAGGTTTAAATCTGCAGAATAAGTTTGTAAAGAGGCTCAAAGATTTATATACTTCTTCCATACAGTTTTTTTGTATTTTTTTATGCTCCTGTAGTGATACTTTCTTGCACACTTGGATTTGTAAACAAGGTTCAGTGTCTTGGTGTCTGCTCTTATTGGAACTCTTCTAGAACTGTTCTTACAACTGTTTTCTGAACCATGAGAAAGAGCAGAAACTTTTATTACAATCAAGTTTCAGAAACAGTTTAAACAAAGAGAAACAGCCGAAGCAGTACAACAGTTTTCAAACAATCAGCTATGCGCGAGAAACATAGAAACGCACGCCAAAAAATGCGTCAGCTGCACGCCAAAGAAAGAAACAGTGAAACACGCGCATCGCGGCCCAGTAAGCCCGCAAACGAACTCTCCTGTGCGAAACCACTGCTAGTTGACGCAGAATGCGTCACATAGGATCTCCCGGTTTTCCCTCCCCTTGCGCCGGCCTAGTGGCTGGTGGAGTCAACTCCACCTCTCCAATTCAGCCTCCACCTTGGGGGCCTTCACTAACGGGCTTTAGGGCCCATTAACGCTTCCCTAATAGGTCTTTTTCTAAGAAAAATAGTCCATTGACTATGAATAAACGGAAAAGCTATTTTCCGAACGGCAGGATTTTAGTAACGGGTGCGGACGATCCGGATGCCGTTGGATATGAATCGCGCGGTTGTAGTTTCTCCCGTGCAGACTTTTTTTAGGCAAAAAGAAATCGTCAAACGCTAGGGTTTCCCTTGCTCCGGCCTAGGGGCTGGTGGAGTCAACTCCACCTCTCCAATTCAGCCTCCACCTTGGGGGCCTTCACTAACGGGCCTTAGGGCCCATTAACTCTTCCCTAATAGGCCTTTTTCTAATTTTTTAGCCCATTAACTATGAATAAACGGAAAAGCTATTTTCTGAATGGCAGGATTTTAGTAACGGGTGCGGATGATCCGGATGCCGTTGGATATGAATCGCGTGGTTGTAGTTTCTCCCGTGCAGATTTTTTTTAGGCAAAAAGAAATCGTCAAACGCTGGATTTAAACTCACAACCCAAGTTAAACAAACGAGTCAAGGAAGCACTTGACCTAGGCTACCATTTGTGATAGATGATGCGTTGTTATTTACTAGCACATATGCCCATGCGTTGCAACGGAAGAAAAATAAGCGTGAAAATAGTGTCTACAAATAAATAAAATGTGCTCAAATATTTATTTTGGCCACATACAAATAGAAATTTTGTACAAATATACATTGAACAACAGTAAATCAAGATTAGCCTGCTTTAAAGCCAACGCCGGTGACATGGCTGCCATTTACCATCACCACTTTGAATGTTCAGCTTTCAGGAAAACATATGAATCTGACAAAATATTTATATCAAGTTATATACAGATTTTGTTAGATTCACAACTGATCGCCTGAAAGTTACTCTGAGGATTAGCATATTTGCGAAAGAGGGTAAATAACAGATCCATACAAACACACACATGGATCAAATGATAGTTATGCTCCTGAACACATCGAGTAGAGCATGCATGAGATTTTCATAATGGACGACATGTATTATGAGGCTGTATAACTTTGGCCAGCTCATCAAATCCTTCCAAGGTCAAGGGAATTTGCAAGTTGAAGAAGTAATTTATGCAAAAGAACACACCTTTTCTCATACTACAGTGATACATTAGCTGTCTGGATGTAACATTTCTCTGCATGTGCTTCATGTGAAGGTGCTGCCAACCATTGTCAAGGACCAGACCCTCAATATACAACAAAGTAATGGAGTAAGTGTTCTGATGTTACATTACAAAACATAGCCATGTTCACAAGTGTGTGAGTGGAAATGCATTTGAACTAATTATCCAAAAGTCTATGAAATTCAGAAAGATGTTATACTGTGCAAAGAAAGAAAAATATACATGCCAGACATGTGCCCGCATCGAATTCCGCATATGCATTATCCCATCATGAAAATATCAATTGGTTCATTGTGTTGGCGGATGCATATGACTTGCAGCAGGGTAAAGAAAATACAAATATGCTACACAATTTGTGGAATAAAGCTTGCAAGTGAACCACTATGAAAGAAATCTAACATTACTGCATTTACAACAATGCCAGACAACTGGTTAGCCAGTCTATTATCTGGAAAGAAACGCTCAAAATAAAGTATCTTCTTTAATTATCATGCACTCCATGAAATAAAAAACTGCAGGGTGTGAAGAATTACCCTCCTAATACCAAACCTTAACACTGACCAAGTTCAAGAAACACAGAGTGTAACAT
The DNA here is from genome assembly GCA_011799875.1 of Thinopyrum elongatum. NCBI lineage: Eukaryota > Viridiplantae > Streptophyta > Magnoliopsida > Poales > Poaceae > Thinopyrum > Thinopyrum elongatum. The sequence goes on along the minus strand of JAAAXO010000101.1, from coordinate 99,393 downwards.
ATTCATACTGTAAATACATGAGGCAACAGAACAGAAAACAAAAGATGAGTAGATTCTCATATTTGAGGCGCTCTCCATCTTCACTGCATAATTATTAGGTAGGTTGAAGTGGACTTTGTTAGGTCAATACAACAGGCTAATTCCCATAAGAGAAATGATTCTGCACGTTACTTGGACAAGTAAGACAATGATTTTTTGCAACTTCCATACGTACATATTACCATTTGCCTGTTACTTCCAGAACTAAAAAAAAATGATGACTTGGAAGACGTAGAGAGCATGAAAACAGGTAGAATGACACGGAGGCAGAGCCATGTGTGTCACAGCATGCTGCTAATCAAGAATTGAAAGGAATGCCAAATCTAAACCAGCAGCTGCTCATGTTACATGAGAAAACTGAATACAGTCATGTGCTCAGATTTAGTCAATAAGGAAAAGGCAAGGAGAAAGCATATTGTGCCCGATTCATGTACATGCCTCTCAGCAACAATCTCATAGCACTGATCCTTTTCTCTCTTTAGCAGCACTGAAATCCTCCTGAACATTCAGGAAACAAAATTGGCTATCATGATTGATGGGCACAACCAAAACAGCTAGTAAGGAAACAAATAGAACATCTTTTGATGGCGAAATTATAGGAAAATAGCGGATAATTCTATATGCATCAATCTACCAGAAGGCACTGAACCACGTACCATGGGCGGAGAACAGGCGTACAAAATTCCAGCGAAGTTGAACGGCGAGATTCTGGCGAAGTCGGAAAAACGGCGACAACAATGTCGAGCATGGGAAGCAATCGAACAGGGGTTTCGGCCGAGGGAGTCGAGGCGTTCTTATAGCCAAGGAACTACAAATTAGTTTTTGTAGTTTAATTTCGTGCTTGCAGATATTGGTGTCAATCTATCCCCATAGCTCCCCTTGCGCCATCTTACGAAGGTCCAAGTACCATGTCTGCTGAGAACATAGAATCTGTCTATCTATGCATCGAATCACATGAAACAGAAAGGGTATCCCATAGCTAGCTTCAACAACAACAAAAAGCTGCAGGACTCATAGAATAAAAATCTTCATAGGATTTAATGGTTAGATTAGCATTAGCTGATGGATTAGTAGAAACTCTTTACTGGAAATCACTAAGCTTTATCCATGACTTTTCTTTAACTGTGCTTCACCAATGAAATTCAGATTTAATAGAACAGTGCATATTAGCATCAATTCTTATGGATTAGAAGAAAATCTTAACTACAAACAATCATCAGTGATGAGAATTAGTAATGACAGATGTAAATAAAATCAAAAGTTAACAATGGGTTCTTCACATGTTCATAACAATCCAACTAAACAAATTTTGGATTAAAAAAGATTAATATTAGGACAAAATCTCAGGACAACATAAACTCCATGTACAGAATTTTAACCACTTCTTCAATTATCCAGATCAAGAACTAAAAATAGCAAGAACAAAAGTTGTGGAAGACCACAAGAAACATATACACTGATGCATGAAAGAAATTCAGAAGGAAAAAATAAAGCGCATGGATATTACTCTAACAATGCGTATGAAGATAAACAAATCTTAGTCGGTCATATACATACCTTTGACCAGCAGCACAAACACCTAACTTGGAGGAAGTAATTAGAAGATCAAAAGCACCTCCCGTCCATGAACAAAGGTGCAGATTAATTGCTCGAACAAGGCTAAAAAAAGTCTTTGAATCTTACGGCACTATTCGATGATTCATCACAAAATTAAGATTAAGCAAATAATCAATCTGTACAGGAGCACATCTTGTAATTTACAGAAGATTACCATGTGATTTTGCTGAGATAATTGCAAGTCAAAGAACTCCTACCCATACGTGACCATAACAAATATCAATCTGTACAGAAGATTACCATGTGATTTGGCTGAGATATTGCAGTCAAAGCATGCTGTGGAAACAACGGGCCACCTTGGCCAAGGCCGGCGCTGCACCCACCTGCTGCTTTCCTGCTGATGCCCCCCCTGTTGCGTCTCCCCGTTCCCTTCCTCTCGCGCATCCTGACCCCCCCCCCCCCCCTCCCAATACTTCTCCAGTGAGAAACTGTCTCAATCTTTCCCTTCTCTCTTTCACTGTTTTCTCACCCTGAATGGAAATTACTCCAACCCATAGCAGCAGTAATTTCTATCAGACAAGAGATCACCAACTCTGGGACTCACAAATACAACAGCAGGAGGTTTGAAGTACTGCTTACTCTTCATTATCTCAAAAATCTTCTGCTTCTTATGCTTAGACTCCACCCAAATTACCACTTGTCTAATTGATTTGTTTGGTTTACCTGGATTCCCACAAGAAATACTCCATGTATCAGTCATGTTGTAAGACAGTGAGTTTGACAATTTCTAAATGTACTGTTGCTGAAAACATCATGAACTGTGGACGTGAGAGCATGCGAAAGATCTGCATGGCCTAATCTCTGAATCCTCTCTCTAGCAAGCAGTCCACTTCATCCAAAACAAACACAGAAACATTTGTAATTAAGGTCGACATTGTATGCAGAGGTCGGGGCTTCCCTGCCGCCGTTTCCCCGTCCACCACGACCAACACCACCACAGCAGCCAGGCCTCCGAGCTGCGCTACGCCCCGGTGCATCATCACAGCAGCCCGCTGTCCGCCGCGGCGTTCGCGTCGACCAGGGGCGGCGGCGCGGCCAATCATGACCGGCGGCTACGGGGAATTTTACCAAACTGGTGGTCCTGGACTCGGGGCAAAGGAGGGAAGGCCGCTGGGGAGATGGAGTCTCGAGGGAGAGGGAGGCGCGCCCGTGGTGGTCGTCGGCGAGAGGGGCTGCCGGGGTGGCGGCGCAAAGGGCGGCGTCGGCAGCGCTGGAGGGAGTCGCGGTCGGCAGGAGGTGGCGTCGTGCTGGAGCCTGGAGGTCGAGATGGAGTCTCGAGGGAGAGGGAGGCGCACCCGTGGTAGTTGTCGACGAGAGGGGCTGCCGGGGTGGCGGCGCAAAAGGCGACGGACTCGTCCGGATTTGGCGACTGTGGAGCGAGGACGGGCGCCGTGGAGTGGCGGGATATGGGGTCGCGACGGCGGCGGTCGCGGAGGAAACCCTCGCGTTCTCGGGGCAGAAATTCCAACGACGGGTGAGTCTGGGCTGCTTATGAAAACGTCAGGCCCAGCCAAAGAACGAAACGTTTTTCTCTGTGACCACTTAAAATAGTACTGCGGCTTAATTATGTAAAAACACAGGAATTTATTTGTAAAAGTTACGCAACGGTGAATCCAACGGAGTCCATCCGTACTTTATTATTACTAGCAAAAGTGCTCGTGCGTTGCAACGGTACAAAATAACTAATAATTAGTACCTCCCTTCTCCACCATTGTTTAAATGAGTAGTAAATCTTCGCCGGTCGATTTTTTTTTATTTTTTGTAGAATTCGTTTGGGTGTTGTTTTAAAATAATCACTCGAATAATTAGTATCACTTAATCTGTAATTATTTTAGAATTAGTAACACTCAAATAATTAGTATCACTTAATCTGTACTTATTTTAGAATTAGTAAAAAGTTTGGGTGTTGTTTTAAAATAATCAATCGAATAATTAGTATCACTTAATCGGTAATTATTTTAGAATTAGTAAAAAAAATACCGGTATATGTAGGGCGTATGCACGCTGCATGCGTGCTGTAGCCAATCCATGCAGACCTTCCCATTATGTGGTCTTTGCATATACTTTTTGATGAAGAAATCTTTGACTTCAGTTAATTGGTCTTGCCGCACCTTCCTATTATATGGTCTTACTTTCTAAGAAATCCATTCGAATATCCCCTCTATACCTTAACATCCCATCAAATGCAAATAAAGGGCAGCTAGCCCAGCTGGTTCCGTCTCCTCGTCAGTTAAGCGGGTCGTGAGATTGATCCCCGCAAGCCACAATTTATTTTTCGTTGCGGACGGAAGGGCAGTGGATCGAAACATTTTTTGCCTAAACAAACATACTTCAAGGAGTGCGGGTTAATTGCTAGAAGATTCGTTGGATGGGCTGAGGCCCATGTTAGTCGGTTGAGGCATACTGGGCTTCGTTGGGACAGCGAGGGATGAATTTTTCTCCACCGACGTATGAAAACTTTCACAAGGACGTGCGGACCCCAAATTAGTACCACCTCGTTTATATTACGATTTTGTCCATACAAATTGTAAAAGTGTATTATGACATGAGAAGAAAGCGTATTGTGACGATGAACCCGACAAAGTCAATCCGTGCTTTGAGATTAGGGAGAGATTATTATTAATAGGGAAAGATTTCTATATCACACCGAACTATATTTTTCTATACAACATCTGCCATTCCAATCTAGAATTTAGTGCTGGACTTTTGTTGACCGTGATTAACTGTTGCTGGGCTGCACTCGTTCCTAGTGATTTGACAAGGTGCGGGGCAACGAATATACCTACAATCTAGTACGTCCCAACATAAATATACCCGATAACCTTTTTTTTTTGTAATAGCGTGGTAATATAAACATTGCTGACCTGATAACCTATATAAAAACACCATGGTAACTTTTGTCTCCGAAAAAACATATTAAAAACATACCCGATAAGTTATGTGTAAATAACGTGGTAGTATAACACTGTCGACCCGATAACTTACACACAAATACTATGATAACTTTTGACAAGAGAAAAAAGTTGTTGAAAACATATCACACGGTAATTTATGTGTAGATAATATGGCAATATATGTAGCGCAAAGTTGATAACCTATGTACGAACACTATGGTAACTTTTTGTGACGCCCCGACTTAATCGTGCATTAATCATACACGCAAATGTGCACGATCAAGATCAGAGACTCACGGGAAAATATCAAAACACAACTCTAGACACAAATTAAAGTCATACAAACTTTATATTACAAGCCAGGGGCCTTGATGGCTCGAATACACAAGCTCAAATACATGCGAGTCAGCGGAAGCAATAATATATGAGTACAGACATAAGTAAACAAGTCTGCCTTAAGAAGGCTACAACCAACAACAACAGCTGGATCGAAAAGGCAAGGCCTCCTGTCTGGGAGCCTCATATCTACTCCTCATCGCCGGCGGTCTCCATGTAGTAGTAGGCACCGTCGGGGTAGTAGTAGTCGTCGGTGGGATCAGCTAGCTCCGGGGCTCCATGATATGATCGCAACATCCGGAAAGAAGAAAGTAGGGGGAAAAAGGAAGCAAAGCATTTGTGAGTACTTATCCGAAGTACTCGCAAGACTTACATCAGATCTATGCTAAGTATGCATCGGTATCAAAGGAATGGGGCTGTATCTTTGGACTGAACTACAGAAATGCCAAAATAGAAGGGAAGGCCTAGCCTATTGAAGACTAGCATCTTGAAGCATCTTGCAACAACAGAAGAGACTAGAGTAACATAACATAAGTAATAAGTATGTTGTAGTACCAACGCCCAGAGATGCTTCCTCGACTCCCTGCGAGAAAGCAATCCCGAAGCCATCATATCCATTATCATCTCCAGTATCCAGTTCTAGTTGTAAAGATCGGTATACAACTCCGAGCGTCAGTTACCGTGGACACGGCTATTCAAATAGATTAAATTCCCTGTAGGGGTGCACAAACTTATCCAATACGCTTGATTAACTCCAGCCAGGCACATCTTCAGATCATGCCCGGCCTCGGCTGATCGACACACCGTAGTCCTACGTAGGCTCAACAGAGAGGCCAGCACGCCGGTCTACATCCTAAGCACGCAGGGGTCTTGGGCCCATTGCCCTTTGCACTCCTGCATGTTGCGTGGGCGGCCCGGAGCAGATCCACCCCCTAATACAAGCGCTGGTGGTTCCCATCCAACCGGGCGCGCGCCGCTCAATCGCTGACGTCAGTGAGCTTTTGGAGGAAACGTACGACGCAGAGTGCCCATACTTATTCCCGCGTGGTGGTCAGTGCGAAAAGGCTAGAGGCCTACTCAGATCACATATCCAAACCGTTAGTGTCTTGGAAGCGCGCGGAGATGATTAATGATCCATGATCTGTGGTCCCGTTGCCCCGTCTCACGGACTTATGACAAGGGCTAAGAATGCCCTGCTGTGCCGCGTAGTTATCTCGCGGGTACCCTCCTGGTCAACCCGACTCCACGTCACTCGCGGCTACCCTCACGGTCAACCCGACTTCACATTTCTCTCGCGGATACCCCTCGGGGCCGACCCGACTTCATCATGGTTCTGGGGTAAAGTCAAAGTAACCATGTGTCCATAACACCAAGGGGGAATCCGAGGAATCATCCTCGATGGATTCCACTTGATGTAACCGTCAAGGTGAACTTGGAGGAATCACCCTTGAGGGTTCACACTTGAGGTAACCGTCAAGGTGAACTTGAAGGAATCACCCTCGATGGTCCACACTTGAGGTGTTGCACGACAGAGTCATTATCGAGATTGGCGAAGGAGGAATCACCCTCCGTAGACCACGATCGATTAACTACACTACAGAGACCTCATCAGAAGTGCTATACGAGGTATCACCCTCGGCACTCGATAGTAACTCTGCAGAGTCATACATCTAAGGGGGTGTGAGGTGAAGTGTCGGGCTCAGGACGTCGATCACGTTGATCGAGTCATCGATCATGAAGCGAGGCCAACAGGGACAAGGTGGGGGGTCACTGGTGGATCACTAACCAACCTATACTAAGCATATAGGATAAACATGCAGGTAACAATAGCAGGTTACAAAAGCAGGCTATGCATCAGAATAGGAGCAATCAATTACAATAGCAAAATCTAATGCAAGCATGAGAGAGAATGGAATGGGCGATATGTTGGAAAAATGCCCTAGAGGCAATAATAATGTGGTTATTATTATATTTCCTTAATCATGATAAATGTTTATTATTCATGCTATAATTGTATTGACCGAAAACTTAAATACATGTGTGGATACATAAACAAATACCTTGTCCCTAGTGAGCCTCTACTAGACTAGCTCGTTGATCAAAAGATGGTTAAGGTTTCCTAACCATAGACATGAGTTGTCATTTGATAACGGGATCACATCATTAGGAGAATGATGTGATGGACAAGACCCAACCATTAGCATAGCATATGATCGTTCAGTTTATTGCTACTGCTTTCTTAATGTCAAATACATGTTTCTTCGACCATGAGATCATGCAACTCCCGGAGTCCGGAGGAATGCCTTGTGTGCCATCAAATGTCACAATGTAACTGGGTGATCATAAAGGTGCTCTACAGGTATCTTCGAAGGTGTCTGTTGAGTTGGCATGGATCGAGACTGGGATTTGTCACTCCGTATGACAGAGAGGTATCTCTGGGCCCTCTCGGCAATACAGCATCACAAGAAGCTTGCAAGCAAAGTGACTAAGGAGTTAGTTACGGGATGATGTATTACGGAACGAGTAAAGAGACTTGCCGGTAACGAGATTGAACTAGGTATGGAGATACCGACGATCAAATCTCGGGCAAGTAACATAGCGACAGATAAAGGGAACTGCATATGTTGTCATAAAGGTTCGACCGATAAAGATCTTCGTGGAATATGTAGGAACCAATATGGGCATCCAGGTCCCGCTATTGGTTATTGACCGGAGAAGCGTCTCGGTCATGTCTACATCATTCTCGAACCCGTAGGGTCCGCATGCTTAACGTTCGTTGACGATATAGTATTACATGAGTTATGTATGTTGGTGACCGAATGTTGTTCGGAGTCCCGAATAAGATCACGGATATGACGAGGAGCTCCGGAATAGTCTGGAGGTGAAGATTGATATATGGGATAATAGTGTTTGGTCTTTGGAAGGGTTCCGGAATTCACCGGAAGGGGTTTCAGATGTTTCCCGAAATGTTCGGGTACGAGAATACTTTATATGGCCAAGGGGTAAAGCCCACGAGGCTTTAGGAAGGTGCAAAAAGAGTTTTGCGGAGGCCAGGGGGCCAGACGCCAGGGACCCTGGTGTCTGGGGCCATACGCCAAGGACCCTGGCATCTGGTCTTGGAGTCCGAGAAGGCGGACTCTTGCCTTGCATGCTAAAACGACTTTGAGGAGGCTCTTTCTTCAAGAAATGACTCCAGGGCTCAACATATAAATAGAGGGGCAGGGCTAGCACCCAGAACACGTCAAGATTCACCAAGCCGTGTGCCGGCAACCCCGTCCCCTCTAGTTTATCCTCCGTCTAGTTTCCTTTGTGCTTGACGAAGCCCTGCGGAGATTGTTCTTCATCACCACCGTCACCACGCCGTCGTGCTGCCGGAACTCATCTACTACTTCGCCCCTCTTGCTGGATCAAGAAGGCGAGGACATCATTGAGCTGAACGTGTGCTGAACGCGGAGGTGCCGTACGTTCGGTACTTGATCGGGGCGGATCATGAAGGTGTACGACTACATCAACCGCGTTGATAAATGCTTCTGCTTAGCGATCTTCGAGGGTATGAAGATGCTCTCCCCCTCTCGTAGCTATGCATCTCCATGGATAGATCTTGCGTGTTCGTAGAATTTTTTTGTTTTCCATGCAACGTTCCCCTATAGTGGCATCAGAGCCAGGTCTATGCGTAGATGATATGTATGAGTAGAACACAAAGGAGTTGTGGGCGGTGATGTTCATACTGCTTACCACCAACTTCTTAATTTGATTCGGCGGTATTGTGGGATGAAGCGGCCCGGACCAACCTTACATGTCCATGTACATGAGACCGGTTCCACCAACTGATGCAACTTGTTTTGCATGAGGTGGCTGGTGGGTGTCTGTTTCTCTTACTTTAGTTGAATCGAATTTGACTACGACCAGTCCTTGCAGAAGGTTAAAACAGCAAACTTGATAATCACCGTTGTGGTTTTGCGTAGGTAAGAACGGTTCCTGCTAGTCACCCATAGCAGCCACGTAAGACTTGCAACAATAAAGTAGAAGACATCTAACTTGTTTTTGTAGGGTATGTTGTGATGTGATATGGCCAAGACGTGATGCGATATACGTTGATGTATGAGATGATCATGTTTTGTAATATCGACAACCGTCAGGAGCCTTAGGGTTGTCTTTTAATTATTGTATGACCTGTGTGTCAATCATTAAGCGCCATGTAATTGCTTTACTTTATCGCTATGTGTTAGCAATAGTTGTAGAAGCAATAGTTGGCGAGACGACCCCGACGCAACGATGGAGATCAAGGTGTCATGCCGGTGACGATGGAGATCATGACATTACTTTGGAGATGGAGATCAAAAGCACAAGATGATGATGGCCATATCATGTCACATATTTTGATTGCATGTGATGTTTATCCTTTATGCATCTTATTTTGCTTAGAACGACGGCAACATTATAAGATAATCCCTTCACTTAATTTCAAGATAAAAGTGTTCTCCCCGAGTATGCACCATTGCTAAAGTTCGTCGTTTCGAAGCACCTCGTGATGATCGGGTGTGATAGACTCTACGTTCACATACAACGGGTGTAAGCCAGTTTTGCACAAGTAGAATACTTGGGTTAAACTTGATGAGCCTATCATGTACAGACATGGTCTCGGAACACTGGAGACCGAAAGGTCAGACATGAGTCATATAGCAGATATGATCAACATGGAGATGTTCACCATTGATGACTACCCCATCTCACATGATGATCGGTCATGGGTTAGTTGATTTGGATCATGTATCACTTAGATAACTTGAGGGATGTTAATTTAAGTGGGAGTTCATTAGTAATTTGATTAATTGAACTTAATTTATCATGAACTTAGTCCTGATAGTCTTTGCAAATCTATGTTGTAGATAAAAGGCCCGTGCTACTGTTCCGTTGAATTTTAATGCGTTCCTAGAGAAAGCTAAGTTGAAAAATGATGGTAGCAATTACACAGACTGGGTCTATAACTTGAGGATTATCTTCATTGCTACACAGAAGAATTATGTCCTTGATGCATGTGACGCCCCCGGCCCGATCGTGCACTAATCATACATGCAAATGCACACGATCAAGCCTAAGGACTCACGGGAAGATATCACAACACAACTCTAAAACATAAATAAAGTCATACAAGCTTTATATTACAAGCCAGGGGCCTCGAGGGCTCGAATACATAAGCTTGCGAACAAGCGTCAGCGGAAGCATCAGATATCTGAGTACAGATATGAAATAGAAACAGAAAGGCCTTTAGAAAGGCGGAGCAAAATAAAACACTACGATCGAAAGGCGAAGGCCTCCTGCATGGGACCCTCCGATCCTACTCCTGGTCGTCAGTCAACTCATAGCAGAATCCATCCTCTGGGTAGTAGTAGTAGACGATCGACGGGGCATCTGTCTCAGGGGCTCCGTCATCTGGTCACGACAAACTGATATGGGGAGAAAAGGAAAACAAAGCAACCGTGAGTACTCAGAAGTAGTCAGCAAGCAAGGATCTACACTACATATGCAACATTTTCAAGGGGAGGCTGTATATGTGGACTGGGCTGCAGAAATGCCAGAATAGAGAGAAGGCCTAGTCCTATCAAAGACTAGCATCTTCAGCGGTCTTGCAGCAGTAGAAGAGAGTAGAACAGTACAATATAATGTAGCAGTATCATTAAGTCTCAACCTCACCCAGAGATCTTTTCTCGACTCCCTGCGAGAAAGCAATCCCAGAGCCATACAGTCATCAACCTCGTCCGGAGATCCCTTCTCGACTCCCTGCGAGAAGCAATCCCAGAGCCATAGTATCCAAGTATCCAGTTCTAAAATGTATCAATCATGATACAACTCCGAGTGTCCTTTACCGTAGGACCGGCTATCGATAGAAGTGTTCTTCCCTGCAGGGGTGCACCAACTTACCCAACACGCTCGATTAACTCCAGCCGGACACACTTTCCTGGGTCATGCCCGGCCTCGGTCAAATGACACACCGCAGCCCTACCTACAGCTCAGCAGAGAGGTCCCCGCCGGTCTACATCCTAAGCGCAAGGGGGTCTTGGCCATCGCCCCTCGCCCTCCGGGTCGTTGCGTGCCGGGCGAACCAGGCTCCACCCCTCAGGATGGTGCCGGCCCAGCCCGGCCGCAGTGCTGAACTAGACGTCTGACAGAGCTTTCGGCTGATGCATACGATGCAGAACGCCCATACTATGCCCACGTGATGGTTAGTGCTATCAGACCAGAGGCCTGCTCGGATCAAATATCCAAATCGTTAGGACTAGGGGCTTGCGGTAACGAGCAGAGACTCACGAAAGATGTGACCCCGTCGCCCCGTCTCGAGGACTTGCTGCAAGGGTTAAGAATGCCCGGCCGCGCATCGTATTCACCACTCGGGCACCACACTGGCAACCCGCCTTCACATCACACGCGGGTACCCCTCAGGGTCGACCCGCCTTTCCAAGTAACAATAGTACATTCCAAGTATCCGTGTGTCCATAACATCAGGGGAATCCGAGGTATCACCCTCGTTGGATTCCTACTCGATGTGTCTGTCAAGGTGAACTCGGAGGAATCACCCTCACTGGGTCCACACTTGAGGTGTTGTACGACAGCGTCGTTATCGGAAGCGGTGAAGGAGGAATCACCCTCGATGACCACGATCGAATAGCTACTCTACAGAGTTAACATCAGAAGTGCTACATGAGGTTTCACCCTCGGCACTCGATAGTAACGCTGCAGTGTCGTTACAACTAAGGGGGGGGGGGGTGATGTGCGGTGTCGGGGCCTGGTCTTCAATTCCCGTTGATCGGGTCTTCTGACGATCCAGCACGGCAGTCGGGATAAGTGGGGTCACTGATAGGTCTCTACCCAGCCTAGACTAAACAGTTTAGGATATGCAGGTAATTATCAACAGCAGGTTACAATGAACAGGCTATGCATCAGAATAGGTAAAGCAGCAACAGCAGCAGCAATTCTAATGCAAGCATGAGAAATAGAATGGGCGATATCGGGATGATCAAAAGGGGGGGCTTGCCTGGTTGCTCGGCGGCAAGGGCAAGGTTGTCAGTGGTGTCTTCGGGCTCCGGAGCTGCGTCGGTCTCGGGGACGACGTCGGTGTCGGGGTCTAACGAGAGAGAAGAGGGGGAGGAAACAGTATAAATACACAAGAAATCACGAGCAACGCAAAGTACGGCATGACAATATGCAGTGCCGGGTGTGTTCTAACGTGTGGTTGCACGTCACCGAGGAAGGAGGAATCCATCCGGGAATGTTTTCCCGGTCCCGGACATTTGTCAGACAGATGACCGGAGAGGAACGGTTGCATGTTCGGATAGTTAGGGACGTGTGACGGATGAACGGACCGCGTATTCGGATTCGTCTCGTCGTTCTGAGCAATTTTCATGTACAAAGTTTTTCGATCGGAGTTACGGATTAAAAGATATGATTTTCTAAAGTTTTTATTGATTTCTGGAATTTATTTAATTTATTTAAATCAAACATTATCCGAAACAGTGTCTACTGACGTCAGCATGACGTCAGGACCAGTGGGTCCCACCTGTCATACTCTGTTAGGTTTAATTAGGCTTTAGCTAATTAATTACTGATTAATTAAACTAACTAATTAATTAGACTAATTAAACAGGATTAATTAAATTAATTAATTCACTAATTAATTAACTAATTATTAATTTTATTATTTATATTTCTATTTTCATTTCCTTTTTTTTTATCCTGGGGCTAGGCCCCACACGTCATCGGGCCAGGGGGGTTGGGCCCCACCTGGCAGTGGCCCAGGGGGTCTAGCGGGCGCGCGGGCGCACGGGCAAACGGGCGTGGGCGCCGACGCCCGTGTGGAATTGGGCGCGCAAGCGCGGCGGTGCGGACCGCGGCGAGCGGCCAGCGTGGGGAGGCGGACCGCGGCGAGGGAGGCCGAAAGCGGGCGGCGAGCGCCGACGGGGGGGTGGGGTGGTCAGGGGCGGCCAGCATGGCCGGCGGCGTGGGCGTGGTGGCGCGCTGGTGCGTGCGGAGGCGTGCGCGGGTGCGTGCAAGCAGAGAGAGGGGGAAGGCGCGGTCGACGCGCGCGGCGAGGTGAGGCACAGGCGAGCGCGGCGCGAGCGGGCGGGGATGCGCGGGCAGGGGCTGGGAGCGGGTGGCGGAGCGCGCGGCGCGACGCGGGCGTGGCCAGCCGCGGCTCGAGCGACAGCGGGGTCGCGCGGCGGCGGTGACCGCGTCGGGGACAGGGGGAGGGGAAGTCGGGGTTCTCACCCCTCGTTGCCGGTGTACGCCGGCGAGGCTCGGTGTAGCCGAGCCGGTGAGGGGGCGAGGAAGCGGCAACGAGGTCAAGGACGAGGACGGCAGAGGCGGGCGACGGAGAGAGGAGCTGCGGGCGGAGGCGGCGGTTCTCGGGCGTGCTCCAGATCGGGTGAAGGAGTGGGAGGAGGGGATCGGGCGACTGGGAGAGTGGGGGGATCGAGCGCCCTCTCCTGTGATCGCGCGTTGCCTTTCTCTTTTTTTTGTCCTCTTTTTTTTGTCTGTTGGGGACCTGTGGTGGGCTCTCTTGTTTTGTTTGGGTGATTGGGAGTTCTGGGGGATAGAGGTGGGGCCTCTCCTGTGCCGCGTCTGGTCGGTGACCCGAGATAAGTAGTGGAAGCGTGGCGGGTGGTTGCTGAGAAGGATTGGTTAAAGGATTCGGGGGATGGGTTTAAAGTTGGGCTATACCGTTGCTTGGGGTTTAGGGGGATTTGGGATAGAGGGTATAGAGGGGAGGGGCAGGGGAGTCAGAAATTGTGTAGAGTGGCGTAAAGTGTAGGTGGAGGTTTGGGGAATGGGTAGAATGGGGATGGGTGTGTGAAGTTGTGTGGCTTGGTCTGGGTAAGGCAGGGTGGGCGTCGGAGGGTTTGTGTAGATTGGTGGTCGGGGTGTGTGGTGAGTAGTGGGTGGGGTAGTGGTGATTGGCGGGAGGGGGGGGGGGGAGTGCTTATCTCGTTACTATGGCCCAAGAGGCCCAGTGGGGGAGGGGGCCTGCTCTTTTCCTTTTTTTTTCCTTTGTTTTTCTTTTTATTTCTTTTCTTATTTTCTGTTTGCTAATTGTTAGGGCACTAAATGCATTTTGTAAAAAGTGTGACCTAGACCATAAATACCAGTGCATCATACCCTATCACCAAAAACTAGCTTGGACAAAATATAATTTCATATATATTTTTTATTAAAAAAAGGTAATTAAACATTGTCGTTAGTCACTGTTTGGGGATGTTTGAGTCACTTACCCAACTCCAATGATGTTGGTTTCAATTTTAAAATAGTCTCTGATTTATTTGCTATTTAATGAACAATTTAGTTTCTATGTTGGACAACTTTTATATTTCACTTTCATCTAAATTTGAATTTTGAGTTAGGAGTTGAAATGCATTATGATGCAAATGATGATCATGCATTGTTAATCATGCTGACTTGGCATTATCAAAATGGGATTACTGTGGCTAACCACTGGGAGAGTTACAAATCTCCTCTACTAACAAGAATTCTCGTCCCGAGAATTAAGAGGTAGAAGGAAAAAGTTCGGGGTATTCCGCGTGAAGATTATCCTCGCGTTCCCAAGTGGCTTCATCTTCAGTATGATTTGACCACTGCACTTTGAGGAACTTGGTAACCTTCTGACGGGTCCGACGTTCAGCTTCATCGAGAATGCGGATCGGATGCTCCTTATAAGATAGGTCATCTTGCAATTCGAGCACCTCGTGATCCACAGCTCGGTGCGGAGATTCCTTGAAGCATTGACGAAGCTGCGACACGTGGAAGACGTCGTGGATATGAGAGAATTGCGGCGGCAATTCCAATTTATATGCCACCTGACCACGTCTAGCAACAATGCGGAAAGGACCAATGTAGCGTGGAGCTAGCTTGCCCTTGATTCCAAAACGGTGCGTGCCTTTCATCGGGGTGACTCGCAGATAAGCCTGATCACCAGGTTGATAAGTCAAACCCCATCGTTTGCGATCATAGTTGCTCTTCTGGCGGTCCTGAGCCGCCTTCAGATTTTCCCGGACAATACGAACTTGTTCTTCGGCTTGTTGAATAATATCCGGACCCACGAGCGGTCGTTCCCCAGTTTCTGACCAATTCAGAGGGGTTCGACACTTACGTCCATAGAGTACTTCGAAGGGAGCCATTTTCAAGCTGGCTTGATAGCTGTTGTTGTAAGAGAATTCGGCATACGGGAGAGATTCTTCCCACTTCTTGCCGAATGAAATAACACAAGCCCGAAGCATGTCTTCAAGCACTTGATTGACTCGTTCAACTTGGCCTTGGGATTGGGGGTGATAAGCTGAACTCCAGGTAATATGAGTTCCCATAGCTGTTTGAAAACTTTCCCAGAATTTGGAAGTGAAAAGACCGCCACGGTCCGAACTGATCTCCTTTGGAATACCGTGGAGTGAAACAATTCTGGAGATATACAACTCTGCTAACTGACTAGCAGTGATCGTCTCCTTGACAGGCAGAAAGTGTGCAACTTTAGAGAGTTGGTCGACAACGACAAGAATAGCATCGTGACCCTTCTGTGACCTGGGAAGTCCTGTAACAAAATCCATCTGAACCTTATCCCATTTCCATAGAGGAATAGGAAGTGGTTGCAGAATTCCAGCTGGTTTCTGATGTTCTGCTTTAACGCGACGACACACATCACATTCAGCAACATATCGAGCAATGTCTTGCTTCATTCTAGACCACTAGTACCTTTGACGGAGATCACGATACATCTTGGTGCTACCCGGATGAATAGACAACGGGGTATCATGTGCCTCCTTCATGACTTTGTCAGTCATGAGTTCGAAACGAGGTACGACAATGCGGTTTCTGAAATACAAGGTTCCATCTTCAGACAGCGAGAAATCCCTGTACTTTACAAGGTGAAGGTCTTTCTTCATCAGATCAACTTCAGCATCTTTAGCTTGCGCATTCTTAACAGCTTTCTCAAGATCTGGTTGTATCCCAAGGTTATTTAGAGAGCCCTGTGGGACAATAAGCAGATTCAGCTTGCACAGTTCTTCAAAAAGACGAGGTTGTGCTCGCCTAACCATGAGGTTGTCGCAATAGGACTTGCGGCTTAAGGCATCAGCCATCACGTTAGCCTTGCCAGGGGTATAGGAAATACCCAAATCATAGTCCGCAATGGCCTCCATCCATCTTTGCTGACGGAGGTTTAGAGATGGCTGAGTAAACAAGTACTTCAGACTTTTATGATCCGTGTAGATCTCGCAACGATTACCGATAAGGTAATGTCGCCACAACTGCAGTGCATACATGACAGCAGCTAGTTCTAGATCATGTACCGGATAATTCTCTTCATGTGGGCGCAACTGACGAGAGCCATAAGCAATCACTTTACGCTCTTGCATTAGGACACAGCCTAATCCTTCACGGGAAGCGTCACAATAAATCACAAAGTCTTTGCGGGTATCTGGAGGAGATAGTACTGGAGTATTGTAACGGATTGGCATCTGCCCCAGTGGATAAAGAATGTACTCTGGATGTATCCCTGCTCGAACAGCTGGTAGCTGCGTCGCAGGGTGTGGTGGAAACAAACGATCCATCTGAAACAGAGGAAACTCATGATTGTCAAAAGACAAGGAGAAGTATAACCGATCTCGGAGAGAAAGGCTAAACAAAACAATGGAAAGGAAAATGATTATCAGACTAATCAGATCAATATCAGGGAAATCGCACAGATATCCAGCTCTTCGGGTGGACGAGAATTACGAGATCCTAAGTGTCGGCGTTAGTAAACTTTTAACCCGAATAGAAGAGAGGTCAGAGTCCCAGAGTAAAGGTCGAGGAGTAAAAGATCCTAATACCACCCAATTGGCGACGTGGGCCCGTAAGCCACACAGCCAAGTTAGTAAAACAGTTTTCGGTTACTTGACTCAACTTCGGCCAAGGAGTTGCAAAGGGGGTTCCTATAGGCAGTCGGCTCTGAAACCAACTTGTGACGCCCCCGGCCCGATCGTGCACTAATCATACACGCAAATGCACACGATCAAGCCTAAGGACTCACGGGAAGATATCACAACACAACTCTAAAACATAAATAAAGTCATACAAGCTTTATATTACAAGCCAGGGGCCTCGAGGGCTCGAATACATAAGCTTGCGAACAAGCGTCAGCGGAAGCATCAGATATCTGAGTACAGATATGAAATAGAAACAGAGAGGCCTTTAGAAAGGCAGAGCAAAATAAAACACTACGATCAAAAGGCGAAGGCCTCCTGCCTGGGACCCTCCGATCCTACTCCTGGTCGTCAGTCAACTCATAGCAGAATCCATCCTCTGGGTAGTAGTAGTAGACGATCGACGGGGCATCTGTCTCAGGGGCTCCGTCATCTGGTCACGACAAACTGATATGGGGAGAAAAGGAAAACAAAGTAACCGTGAGTACTCAGAAGTACTCAACAAGCAAGGATCTACACTACATATGCAACATTTTCAAGGGGAGGCTGTATATGTGGACTGGGCTGCAGAAATGCCAGAATAGAGAGAAGGCCTAGTCCTATAGAAGACTAGCATCTTCAGCGGTCTTGCAGCAGTAGAAGAGAGTAGAACAGTACAATATAATGTAGCAGTATCATTAAGTCTCAACCTCACCCAGAGATCCTTTCTCGACTCCCTGCGAGAAAGCAATCCCAGAGCCATACAGTCATCAACCTCGTCCGGAGATCCCTTCTCGACTCCCTGCGAGAAGCAATCCCAGAGCCATAGTATCCAAGTATCCAGTTCTAAAATGTATCAATCAGGATACAACTCCGAGTGTCCTTTACCGTAGGACCGGCTATCGATAGAAGTGTTCTTCCCTGCAGGGGTGCACCAACTTACCCAACACGCTCGATTAACTCCGGCCGGACACACTTTCCTGGGTCATGCCCGGCCTCGGTCAAATGACACACCGCAGCCCTACCTACTGCCTAGCAGAGAGGTCCCCGCCGGTCTACATCCTAAGCGCAAGGGGGTCTTGGCCATCGCCCCTCGCCCTCCGGGTCGTTGCGTGCCGGGCGAACCAGGCTCCACCTCTCAGGATGGTGCTGGCCCAGCCCGACCGCAGTGCTGAACTGGACATCTGACAGAGCTTTCGGCTGATGCATACGATGCAGAACGCCCATACTATGCCCACGTGATGGTTAGTGCTATCAGACCAGAGGCCTGCTCGGATCAAATATCCAAATCGTTAGGACTAGGGGCTTGCGGTAACGAGCAGAGACTCACGAAAGATGTGACCCCGTCGCCCCGTCTCGAGGACTTGCTGCAAGGGTTAAGAATGCCCGGCCGCGCCTCGTATTCACCACTCGGGCACCACACTGGCAACCCGCCTTCACATCACACACGGGTACCCCTCAGGGTCGACCCGCCTTTCCAAGTAACAATAGTACATTCCAAGTATCCGTGTGTCCATAACATCAGGGGAATCCGAGGTATCACCCTCGTTGGATTCCTACTCGATGTGTCTGTCAAGGTGAACTCGGAGGAATCACCCTCACTGGGTCCACACTTGAGGTGTTGTACGACAGCGTCGTTATCGGAAGCGGTGAAGGAGGAATCACCCTCGATGACCACGATCGAAGATCTACTCTACAGAGTTAGCATCAGAAGTGCTACATGAGGTTTCACCCTCGGCACTCGATATAGACTCTGCAGTGTCGTTACAACTAAGGGGGGGGGGGGGAGTGTGCGGTGTCGGGGCCTGGTCTTCAATTCCATTGATCGGGTCTTCTGACGATCCAGCACGGCAGTCGGGATAAGTGGGGTCACTGATAGGTCTCTACCCAGCCTAGACTAAACAGTTTAGGATATGCAGGTAATTATCAACAGCAGTTACAATGAACAGGCTATGCATCAGAATAGGTAAGCAGGCAGCAGCACAATTCTAATGCAAGCATGAGAAATAGAATGGGCGATATCGGGATGATCAAAAGGGGGGGGCTTGCCTGGTTGCTCGGCGGCAAGGGCAAGGTTGTCAGTGGTGTCTTCGGGCTCCGGAGCTGCGTCGGTCTCGGGGACGACGTCGGTGTCGGGGTCTAACGAGAGAGAAGAGGGGGAGGAAACAGTATAAATACACAGCAAATCACAAGCAACGCAAAGTACGGCATGACAATATGCAGTGCCGGGTGTGTTCTAACGTGTGGTTGCACGTCACCGAGGAAGGAGGAATCCATCCGGGAATGTTTTCCCGGTCCCGGACATTTGTCAGACAGATGACCGAAGAGGAACGGTTGCATGTTCGGATAGTTAGGGACGTGTGACGGATGAACGGACCGCGAGTTCGGATTCGTCTCGTCGTTCTGAGCAATTTTCATGTACAAAGTTTTTCGATCGGAGTTACGGATTAAAAGATATGATTTTCTAAAGTTTTTATTGATTTCTGGAATTTATTTAATTTATTTAAATCAAACATTATCCGAAACAGTGTGTGCTGACGTCAGCATGACGTCAGCATGACGCCAACCAGTGTGTCCCACCTGTCATACTCTGTAGGTTAATTAGGCTTTAGCAATTAATTACTGATTATTAAACTAACTAATTAATTAGACTAATTAAACATGATTAATTAATTAATTATTCACTAATTAATTAACCTAATTAACTAATTATTAATTTTATTATTTATAATTTCTATTTTCATTTCCTTTTTTTATCCGGGGCTAGGCCCCACACTTCATCGGCCAGGGGGTTGGGTCCCACCTGGCATTGGCCCAGGGGGTTCTAGCGGCGCGCGGGCGCACGGGCAACGGGCGTGGGCGCCGGCGCCCGTGTGGAATTGGCGCGCGACGCGGCGGTGCGGACCGCGGCGAGCGGCCAGCGTGGGGAGGCGGACCGCGGCGGGGAGCCGGAAGCGGGCGACGAGCGCCGATGGGGGGGGGGGGGGCGGTGGTCAGGGGCGGCCAGCATGGCGGCGGCGTGGGCGTGGTGGCGCGCTGGTGCGTGCGGAGGCGTGCGCGGGTGCGTGCGCAAGCAAGAGAAGGGGAAGGCGCGGTCGAACGCGCGCGGCGAGGTGAGGCGTAAGCGAGCGCGGCGCGGCGGCGGGTGCGCGGCAGGGCTGGGCTGGCGGAGCGCGCGGCGCACGCGGGCGTGGCCAGCCCGACTCGAGCGACAGCGGGGTCGCGCGGCGGCGGTGACCGCGTCGGGGACAGGGGGAGGAGGAACGGGTTCTCACCCCTCGTTGCCAGTGTACGCCGGCGAGGCTCGGTGTAGCCGAGCCGGTGAGGGGCGAGGAGCGGCGACGAGGTCAAGGACGAGGACGGCAGAGGCGGCGACGGAGAGAGGAGCTGCGGGGAGGCGGCGGTCCTCGGGCGTGCTCCGATCGGGTGAGGGAGTGGGAGGAGGGGATCGGGCGACTGGGAGAGTGGGGGGATCGAGCGCCCTCTCCTGTGACGGCGCTGGAGGAGAGGGGGTGGGATCGTGGGGGGGGGGGGGGGGGAATGTGTTTGGGCTCTAGGGTTTGGTTGGGGGAGTGGGGGTTATGGGGAGAGAGGTGGGCCAGCCTGGCCGTCTGCTCGCTGAGCCGACTGGGCCAAGAGGCCCAGTGGGGAGGGGGCCTGCTCTTTTCCTTTTTTTTTGTTTCCTTTGTTTTTTTTCTTTTATTTTCTTTCTTATTTTCTGTTTGCTAATTGTCAGGGCACTAAATGCATTTTGTAAAAGTGTGACCTAGACCATAAATACCAGTGCATCATCCCTATCACCAAAAACTAGCTTGGACAAAATATAATTTCATATTTATTTTTGATTAAAAAAAGGTAATTAAACATTGTCTTAGTCACTGTTTGGGGATGTTTGAGTCACTTACCCAACTCCAATGATGTGTTGTTTCAATTTTAAAATAGTCTCTGATTTATTTGCTATTTAATGAACAATTTAGTTTCTATGTTGGACAACTTTTATATTCACTTTCATCTAAATTTGAATTTTGAGTTAGGAGTTGAAATGCATTATGATGCAATGATGATCATGCATTGTTAATCTGCTGTGACTTGGCATTATCAAAATGGGATTACTGTGGCTAACCACTGGGGGTGTTACAATGCACTGCTAGGTGACGACCTGCGCAGGAGCTGCTGTAGATGTTGTGAACGTCTAGCAAGCTCGATCTGATGACTGTAACACCCCATGATATAACTACAGTAATCACCTTTTTGATTATGCCATGTCATCAGGATCAACAGTGCATATCATCATTAGCATCATATTGCATTTCAACTCCTAATCAAAATTCAAATTTAAATGAAAGTGAAAAAATAAAAGTTGTCCAACATAGAGACTAAAATGTTCAATAAATAACACATATTGCAGAGACCATTCTAAAATTGTAACCAACATTTACTAAATTGGGTAAGCGACTCAAACCACCTCAAACAGTGGCTAAAAGCAATAATTATTAATCTTTATTTAATCTAAATTAAATATGAAATTATATTTTACCCCAAAATAGTTTTTGGTGGTAGGGTATGTCGCACTGTGAATTAGGGCTAGTTCTCATATTTTACAAAAGTCATATGGAGGCCACCCTTTATTGCAAGATAGAGTTGAAAGAAAATAAGAAAAAGAAAAACAGAAAAAGAGAAACAAAAAAAAATATCCCCCCGCCCAACTGGGCCGGCCCAGCTGCCTCCCCACCCCTGGCCTATATCCCCTGGGGCCGACCCCTAACCCACCCCCCGATCCATTACCTCCCCCGATCCCTCCTCCCTCCTCCCCCCCCGCCGCCCGCCCCGCCGCCGCCGCCCGGACCTCGCCCCGGTGCCCCCCGTCCTCCCGTGCCCGCACCTCCCCCCCCCCCGCCCCCTGCCAGTGCCCTACCGCCGTGGTGACCACCGCCCCTCTCCGTCGTTCCTCCCCCGCTCGCCGCGCGCACGCGCCCGCCGCAGGCGCGCCGACGCGCCCGGCCGCGCCCTCGCCGCGCCCGCCACGCGCCGACCGCGGCCACCGCCGCCTCTCGCCTCCCCCCCTCTCTGCCACCTCCCCACCGCCCACCCCGCCGCCCGCGCGGAGTCCGCCCCCCCTCCCTCCGGCCACCTCGCCCCTGCGGCGCTGCCCTGCGCACGGCCTCGCCCGCTACCACTCGCCGGCCGCGCCGGCCGCCCGCTCGTCCGGTGCCCGCGCGCGCTATGCGACCGGACATGTCCGGTGCCCGCACAGGCCGCCCGGACGTGTCCGGCCAAAGCCCTAGCAAAATAATAAATAATATAAATAAATAGTTAATTAAATCTGTTTAATTAAAGTAAATATATTATTAGTTGATTAATTAATTAGAGTAGTTTATTAATTAACTTAATTAACCCTAATGCTGACATCGGCATGATGTCATGCTGATGTCATCAGTTACATTGGATAATGTTAATTAATATAAATAAATTCAAAAAATGATTAAAACTTTAGAAAATCATATAAAATAATCCGAGCTCAGATCGAGAAACTTTGTACATTATACAAAGTTTATCATTTTTCTAAAGTTTTAATCATTTTTCTAAAGTTGCTCAGAACGACGACTACGAATCTGAATACGCCCTTCGTATTCTTGTCAGATGCCCCTAGCTATATGAACATTGAACTTTTAGACCGATTTCGATAAATGAATAATGCTCAACTTTAATTAAATAATCCGAATAAATTCCTAAATTAACTAAATCATTTGTTAGGCAGTAGAACACCTCCGCATGTCATTTAGACCTGTCATGCATATTGTTTGCATCTTGCCGTATTTATTGTTTCTTCCCCCCTCCTTCTCTCTCGATAGACGCCGAGACCGACGCTATGCAGCTGAGTACGACTACGCTCCAGACGAGCAGCCCGTTGACGATCCTCTCTCTTGCCAGAGCAACCGGCAGCCCCCCCTTTGATCATCCCGATATCGCCCATTCTATTTTCACCTGCTTGCATTAGATTTTGCTACTGTTATGTTTGCTCCTATCTGATGCATAGCCTGCTTTTGTTACCTTACGTGCTTATCCTAAACTGCTTAGTATAGGCTGGGTAGAGACCTATCAGTGACCCCACTTATCCCGACTGCCACGCTGGATTATCAGAAGACCCGATCAACGGGATTGAAGACCAGGCCCCGACACCTCACATCACCCCCTTTAGTTGTAACGACACTGCAACGTTACTATCGAGTCCGAGGGTGAAACCCTTGTAGCACTCCTGATGTTAACTCTGTAGAGTAGCTATTCGGTCGGTGTCGGGGTGATTCCATCTCCTCCTTCTCCACTTCCGATACGACCCTGTCGTGCAACACCTCAAGTGTGAACTCATCGAGGGTGATTCCTCCTACGTTCACCTTGGCGGTTACATCGAGTGGGTATCCATCGAGGGTGATACCTCGGATTCCCCTGATGTTATGGACACACGGATACTTGGACTTACACTGTTACTTAGAAAGGCGGGTCGGCCAGTGGGTACCCGCGTGCGCCTGAGAGGGAGTGTTGCGAAGACGGGTGCCTGTGTGGTGCCCGAGTGGTGAATACGAGCTTGGCGGGCATTGATGGCCCTTGCCGCAAGTCCTCGAGATGGGGGCGACGGGGTCACATCTTTCGTGAGTCTCTGCTCGTTTTCCGCAAGCCCCTAGACCACTTACGATTTGGATATTTGATCTGAGCGGCCTCTGGCTGATAGCACTAACCATCATGGGGCATAGTATGGGCGTTCTGCATCGTAGCATCAGCCGACAGTTCTGTCAGACGTCCAGTTCAGCATTGTGGCACGGTTGGATCGTACCGACCCTCGGAGGCGGTGCTGTTATCCACCCTGCACACAACGACCCGGAGTGCACAGGACGATGGCGCAAGACCCCTGAGTGCTTAGGATGTAGACCGGCGGGGACCTCTCTGCTGAGCTCTAGGTAGGGCTGCGGTGTGTCGTTTGGCTGAGGCCGGGCATAACCCAGGAAAATTGTCCGCCGAGTTAATCGAGCGTGTTGGTAAGTTGGTGCACCCCTGCAGGGAAGAAAACTTCTATCGATAGCCGGTCCTACGTTAAGACACTCGGATTTGTATCCTGATTGAACAATTTTAGAACTGGATACTTGGATACTATGGCTCTGGGATTGCTTCTCGCAGGAGTCGAGAAGGATCTCGACGAGGTTGATGACTGTATGGCTCTGGGATTGCTTCTCGGAGGGAGTCGAGAAAGGATCTCGGGGTGAGGTTAGACTTAATGATACTGCTACATATATTGTACTGTTCTAACCCTCTTCTATTTCTGCAAGACCGCTGAAGTGCTAGTCTTCGATAGGACTAGGCTTCTCTCTATTCTTCATTTCTGCAGCCAGTCCACATATACAGCCTCCCTTGAAAATGTTGCATATGTAGTGTAGATCCTTACTTGCTGAGTACTTCTGAGTACTCACGGTTGCTTTGTTTCCTTTTCTCCCATATCATTTGTCGTGACCATGATGACGGAGCCCCTGAACAGCTGCCCTACGCGACGATCGCTACTACTACTACCCAGAGGATGGATGCTTCTACAGTTGGCTGACGACCAGGAGTAGGATCGGAGGGTCCCAGGCAGGAGGCCTACGCCTTCGATCGTAGTGTTTTTACTTTGCCCTGCCTTTCTAAAGGCCTTTCTGTGCTTTCTTTTATATCTGTACTCAGATATCTGATGCTTCGCTGACGCTTGTACGCAAGCTTTGTATTCGAGCCCTCGAGGCCCCTGGCTTGTAAATATAAAGCTTGTATGACTTTATTTATGTTTTAGAGTTGTGTTGTGATATCTTTCCGTGAGTCCTTAGGCTGATCGTGTGCATTTGCGTGTATGATGTGCACGATTGAGCCGGGGGCGTCACAGTTGGTATCATAGCCGACTGACTGTAGGAACCCCCTTTCCAACTCCTTGGCCGAAGGTGAGTCTAGTGGACCAAAACTATTTTGCTAACTTGGTGTGTGGCTTACGGGCCCACGTCGCCAATTGGGTGGTAGTAGTATCTTTTACTCCTCGACCTTTACTCTGGGACTCTGATTTCTCTTCTATTCGGGTTAAATAAATTTTACTAACTACCAAATTAGGTTCTCGTGATCACATCCACCCGGTGTTCTAGAATTACCCCTCCTTTCTTCAAGATTGTGGGCCAGGTTCTGCTTAACGGATCCTCTTACGAGGCACCTGTGTTGTCATGCAGATTCCTCGCCCAATAGTTTTCTCCGATGTTGATGTAGCCTTTGCTATGTCTCGTTGTGTACTCCCTACCGCTGCCTGCGCGCCGCCTAGTTGTCTAGCCCTCCTCTTTTACTGTCGTAATGCCGGATACTAACCGAGGCTATGTTGGATTTGAATGTCTGGTGCGAATATGATAAGTATCTATTGCGCTTCCTTCTGTTGTGCGTGATACTTCATGAATCATTCCATACACATGCAGTTTTTCTTGCTAAAACTGCCCCTGTTGATTTGGCAGATGGCTGACGATCCTCCACTCCCCCTATATTGCCACCATGATGCAGTATTTTGAACTCAACCGTCAGCAGTTGAGCTCAACCGTCAGTTTATGACGAGATTGGCTCAATTCCCAACTCAGAATGCCTCCAATAACTCTGCCAGAATTTGTGCGCCTCAATCCGTGTTTTCCGCAACTCCACCAATCCATTAATGCTGATGATTGGCTTTGTGACATCCTGTTTGAGATGGAATCAGCTAATGTTGCTCCTGACAGTCATGTCACCTTTGCGACATTCCCTTAAAGGGTCCAGCTGCTCAATGGTGGGAAAGCCACAAAGCTATGTTGCCTGCAGAGACTGTAACCACTTCGCAGGAATTTCAGTCAGCTTTTCATGCACGTTACATTCCTCAAGGTCTGATGGACCAGAAGAAGCAGGAGTTCCGTAAACTCTCATAGGGCACAATGACTGTGAGAATCAGAGGAAATTCCTTGAATTATCCCGCTATGCTGCGGATGACGTCGACACTGACACTCGCAAGCAGGAGAAATTCCGTGAAGGACTGCGTACGGATATAAAACTTGCACTTGCTGTCCATGATTGCACAGAATTCGCAACGCTTGTTAGCAGTCTTTCCAAGTTGAACAGCTCTGACTGAGTACCAGGAGTCGCTCAAGCGTACTCGAGATGTCGGCTCGTCATCCGGTCGACCTACTCAAAATGTCGGTCTGGATCCCTCACAATGTTCATCACCGACCTGCTCCAACACCAAGACCGTCTTATGTTGCACCTCGTCTGCCTTCACCGCCGAGACAGCTTACGGTTCATATGGACCGCCTAATGCTATGGATTCTCATCAAGTTGCGCCACGTCCTCCTAATGGTCGTAAGAAGGGTGTTCGAAACGAAACCGCCGATTCAGAAACCGTAAACCAACCGTCTGCTGTTGTGCTTGGCTATGCCAATCACGTCATGCTGAAAAGGCTCAGAAGGAACCGACTATCGTGCTGGAACACTATCTTTGAATTAAGTACCGCCTCTGTTCTCTTCGATTCAGGAGCATCGCATGCTTTTGTGTCCCAACAATTTGCTCAGTCACATGAGTTATACTTGGAAGAATTACCCACTCCTCTAATGGTTCAGTCCCCGAGATCCAAGTGGCAAACCACAATGCTAAGCCCTCACAACCACATCGAGATTGGAGATCTACTTTTTCCGGTTTCTCTCATTGTACTTGGACCTTCCGACATAGACGTTATTCTCGGTATGGACTGGTTGACCGCCCATAATGCTTTATTGACTATGCTACTAAGACAGTCCAGCTCACACACACCTTCTGGTCAGGTGATCAATTACTCAGCCGAATAGCTCAGGATGCTGAGAGCCAGATATATGTTCTGAATGCATTGAATGCTTCACCTCTGAAGGCATCATAACTTCCAGTGTTTGTGATTTTCAAGACGTCTTCCAGAAGAACTTCCAGGAATACCCCCTGCTAGAGCTGTTGAGTTCGTCATCGACTTGAAACCTGGCACTACCCCTATTGCAAAGCGCCCTTATAAGATGCCTCCGCATCATCTTCTCGAACTTAAGGAAGAAATCAACAGTCACTCAAGAAAGGTTTCCATCCCCCAGTTCCTCTGCTTGGAGCACCTTCACTCTTCGTTAGAAGAAGGTGGAACTAACCGATTGGTTCAGGATTATCGGCCCATTAACCAAGCTACAATCCAGAATAAATTCCGCTTCCTCGGATCAATGATTTGTATGACACACTTGCCGGTTCCTCATTATATCTAAGCTTGATTGAGGTTGGGTTACCATCAGATCCGTGTTCTTGAAGAATATCCGAAGACTGCATTTGTTACTCGTTATGGCTCCTAGAGTACTACTGTCATGTCATTTGGCTTAACAAACGCTCCAGCCACATCTCCCTTCTGATGAATTATATCTTCATGGATTACCTCGCCAAGTTTGTCGTGGTATATCTGGATGATATTTCTGGTATATTCGAAGAATAAAGAAAGAAAATGCTAAACACCTCCGTCTAGTACTGGAAAGGCTCCGGGAAACACCAGCTGTATGCCAAGTACTCCAAATGTGAATTCTGGCTTTCTGAAGTAACGTATCTTGGTCATGTGATTTCCAAGGATGGAATTGCTGTTAACCCAGAACGAGTTCAGGCTATTCTTGACTGGACTCCTTCGAAGAACGTCAAACAAGTGAGAAGTTTTCTGGTCTTGCAAGTTATTGCCGTCGATTTGTTGCGAGAACTTTTCCAAGATTGCTAAGCCCCTGACTGATCTGCTTCACAAGGGCGTTAAATTTGAATGAACAGAAAAATGTCAGGAAATTTTCAAACACTCAAGGAAAAGCTAACGTCTGCCCCAGTACTTGCCCCTCCAGATTTTTGCAAAACTTCGTAATTTATTGTGGACGCATCTCGTGAAGGATTAGGCTGTTATCCTAATGCAAGAGCGTAAAGTGATTGCCTATGGCTCTCGTCAGTTGCGCCCACATGAAGAGAATTATCCGGTACATGATCTAGAACTAGCTCTTCATGTTATGCACTGCAGTTGTGGCGACATTCCTTATCGGTAATCGTTGCGAGATCTACACGGATCATAAAAGTCTGAAGTACTTGTTTACTCAGCCATCTCTAAACCTCCGTCAGCAAAGATGGATGGAGCCATTGCGGACTATGATTTGGGTATTTCCTATACCCCTGGCAAGGCTAACGTGATGGCTGATGCCTTAAGCCGCGCAAGTCCTATTGCGACAACCTCATGGTTAGCAGCACAACCTCGTCTTTTTGAAGAACTGTGCAAGCTGAATCTGCTTATTGTCCCACAGGGCTCTCTAAATAACTGTGATACTCAACCAGATCTTGAGAAAGCTGTTAAGAATGTGCAAGCTAAAGATGGCTGAAATTGATCTGATGAAGAAGACCTTCACTTGTAAAGTACAGGGATTCTCGCTGTCTGAAGATGGAACCTTATATTCAGAAAACCGCATTGTGGTACTACCGTCAGCTTCAACTCTGCAAGTCATGAAAGGCGCATGATACCCCCTGTCTATTCATCCGGGTAGCACCAAGATGTATCGTGATCTCCGTCAAAGGTACTGGTGTTCTAAAATGAAGCAGGACATTGCTCGCTATGTTGCTGAATGTGATGTGTGTCGTCGCGTTAAAGCAGAACATCAGAAGCCTGCTGGAATTCTGCAACCACTACCTATTCCTCTATGGAAATGGGATAAGGTTCAGATGGATTTCGTTACAGGACTTCCCAGGTCACAAAGGGTCACGATGCTATTCTTGTCTTCGTCGACCAACTCTCTAAAGTTGCACACTTTCTGCCTGTCAAAGAAACTATCACTGCAGTCAGTTAGCAGAGTTGTATATCTCCAGAATTGTTTCACACTACACGGTATTCCGAAGGAGATCAGTTCGGACCGTGGCGGCCTTTTCACTTCCAAATTCTGGAAAGTTTCCAACAGCTATGGGAACTCATATTACCTGGAGTTCAGCTTATCACCCCCAATCCCAAGGCCAAGTCGAACGAGTCAATCAAGTGCTTGAAGACATCTTCGGGCTTGTGTTATTTCATTCGGCAAGAAGTGGGAAGAATCTCTCCCATATGCCGAGTTCTCTATAACAACAGCATCAAGCCAGCTTGAAAATGGCCCCCTTCGAAGTGCTTTATGGACGTAAGTGTCGGACCCCTCTAATTGGTCGAAACTGGGAAGACCATTCGTGGGTCGGATATTATTCAACAACGCCGAAAACAAGTTCGTATTGTCCGGGAAAATCTCAAGGCGGCTCAGGACCGCCAGAAGAGCAACTATGATCGCAAACGATGGGGTTTGACTTATCAACCTGGTGATCAGGCTTATCTGCGAGTCACCCCGATGAAAGGCACTCACCGTTTTGGAATCAAGGGCAAGCTAGCTCCAGCTACATTGGTCCTTTCCGCATTGTTGCAAGACGTGGTCAGGTGGCATATAATTGGAGTTGCCACCGCAATTCTCTCATATCCACGACGTCTTCCATGTGTCGCAACTTCTTCAATGCTTCAAGGAATCTCCGCACCGAGCTGTGGATCACGAGGTGCTCGAATTGCATGATGACCTTCTTATAAGGAACATTCGATCCGCATTCTCGATGAAGCTGAACGTCGGACCCGTCAGAAGGCTACCAAGTTCCTCAAAGTGCAGTGCCAAATCATACTGAAGATGAAGCCACTTGGGAACGCGAGGATATCTTCGTGCGGAATACCCCGAACTTTTCCCTTCTACCTCTTAATTCTCGGGACGAGAATTCTTGTTAGAGGAGAATTGTAACACCCCATGTATTAACTACAGTAATCACCTTTTTGATTATGCCATGTCATCAGGATGAACAGTGCGTAATCATCATTAGCATCATATTGCATTTCAACTCCTAAGTCAAAATTCAAATTTAATGAAAGTGAAAAATAAAAGTTGTCCAACATAGAGACTAAAATGTTCAATAATACACATTCTTCAGAGACCATTCTAAAATTGTAACCAACATTTACTAAATTGGTTAAGCGACTCAACCAC
>JAAAXO010000101.1:55511-69494 GCA_011799875.1 Thinopyrum elongatum | reverse complement strand
ATGGGCGATATCGGGATGATCAAAAGGGGGGGGCTTGCCTGGTTGCTCGGCGGCAAGGGCAAGGTTGTCAGTGGTGTCTTCGGGCTCCGGAGCTGCGTCGGTCTCGGGGACGACGTCGGTGTCGGGGTCTAACGAGAGAGAAGAGGGGGAGGAAACAGTATAAATACACAGCAAATCACAAGCAACGCAAAGTACGGCATGACAATATGCAGTGCCGGGTGTGTTCTAACGTGTGGTTGCACGTCACCGAGGAAGGAGGAATCCATCCGGGAATGTTTTCCCGGTCCCGGACATTTGTCAGACAGATGACCGAAGAGGAACGGTTGCATGTTCGGATAGTTAGGGACGTGTGACGGATGAACGGACCGCGAGTTCGGATTCGTCTCGTCGTTCTGAGCAATTTTCATGTACAAAGTTTTTCGATCGGAGTTACGGATTAAAAGATATGATTTTCTAAAGTTTTTATTGATTTCTGGAATTTATTTAATTTATTTAAATCAAACATTATCCGAAACAGTGTGTGCTGACGTCAGCATGACGTCAGCATGACGCCAGGACCAGTGTGTCCCACCTGTCATACTCTGTTAGGTTTAATTAGGCTTTAGCTAATTAATTACTGATTAATTAAACTAACTAATTAATTAGACTAATTAAACATGATTAATTAAATTAATTAATTCACTAATTAATTAACTAATTAACTAATTATTAATTTTATTATTTATATTTCTATTTTCATTTCCTTTTTTTTATCCTGGGGCTAGGCCCCACACGTCATCGGGCCAGGGGGGTTGGGTCCCACCTGGCAGTGGCCCAGGGGGTCTAGCGGGCGCGCGGGCGCACGGGCAAACGGGCGTGGGCGCCGGCGCCCGTGTGGAATTGGGCGCGCGAGCGCGGCGGTGCGGACCGCGGCGAGCAGCCAGCTTGTGAGGCGGACCGCGGCGAGGGAGGCCGGAAGCGGGCGACGAGCGCCGAGGGGGGGGGGGGGGGGTCAGGGGCGGCCACTGGCCGGCGGCGTGGGCGTGGTGGCGCGCTGGTGCGTGCGAGGCTGCGCGGGTGCGTCAAGCAGAGAGAGGGGGAAGGCGCGGCGACGCGCGGCGAGGTGAGGCGTCGCGACGGGCGGGGATGCGCGGGCAGGGGCGGAGCGGGTGGCGGATCGCGCGGCGCGACGCGGGCGTGACCAGCCGCGACTCTCGAGCGACAGCGGGGTCGCGGCGGCGTGACCGCGTCGGGGACAGGGGGAGGGAAGTCGGGTTCTCACCCCTCGTTGCCAGTGTACGCCGGCGAGGCTCGGTGTAGCCGAGCCGGTGAGGGGGCGAGGAAGCGGCGACGAGGTCAAGGACGAGGACGGCAGAGGCGGGCGACGGAGAGAGGAGCTGCGGGCGGAGGCGGCGGTCCTCGGGCGTGCTCCAGATCGTGAGGGAGTGGGAGGAGGGGGATCGCGACTGGGATGTTCGGCTCCCCTCTCCTTTACGCGCTGGAGGGAGAGGGTGGGGATCGTGGGGGGGGGGGGGAAGTGGGTGGGTCTAGGGTTTGGTTGGGGGGAGTGGGGTTATGGGGAGAGAGGTGGCCAGCCTGGCCGGTCTGCTCGGCTGAGCCGACTGGGCCAAGAGGCCCAGTGGGGGAGGGGGGCCTGCTCTTTCCTTTTTTTTTGTTTTCCTTTGTTTTTTCTTTTTATTTCTTTTTATTTTTTCTGTTTGCTAATTGTCAGGGCACTAAATGCATTTTGTAAAAAGTGTGACCTAGACCTAAATACCAGTGCATCATCATACCCTATCACCAAAAACTAGCTTGGACAAAATATAATTTCATATTTATTTTTGATTAAAAAAAGGTTAATTAACATTGTCGTTAGTCACTGTTTGGGGTGTTTGAGTCACTACCCACCTCCAATGATGTTGGTTTCAATTTTAAATAGTCTCTGATTTATTTGCTATTAATGCATATTTTAGTTTTCTATGTTGGACAACTTTTATATTTCACTTTCATCTAAATTTGAATTTTGAGTTAGGAGTTGAAATGCATTATGATGCAAATGATGATCATGCATTGTTAATCATGCTGACTTGGCATTATCAAAATGGGATTACTGTGGCTAACCACTGGGGGTGTTACAATGCACTGCTAGGTGACAGACCTGCTGCAGGAGCTGCTGTAGATGTTGTGAACGTCTAGCAAGCTCGATCTGATGACTGTAACACCCCATGTATTAACTACAGTAATCACCTTTTTGATTATGCCATGTCATCAGGATCAACAGTGCATAATCATCATTAGCATCATATTGCATTTCAACTCCTAAGTCAAAATTCAAATTTAAATGAAAGTGAAAAATAAAAGTTGTCCAACATAGAGACTAAAATGTTCAATAAATAACACATATTGCAGAGACCATTCTAAAATTGTAACCAACATTTACTAAATTGGGTAAGCGACTCAAACCACCTCAAACAGTGGCTAAAGACAATAATTATTAATCTTTTATTTAATCTAAATTAAATATGAAATTATATTTTACC
Source organism: Thinopyrum elongatum (assembly GCA_011799875.1). Lineage (NCBI taxonomy): Eukaryota > Viridiplantae > Streptophyta > Magnoliopsida > Poales > Poaceae > Thinopyrum > Thinopyrum elongatum. Next base: position 66,975 of record JAAAXO010000101.1, on the reverse strand, counting down.
CCAAAATAGTTTTTGGTGGTAGGGTATGTCGCACTGTGAATTATGGGCTAGTTCTCATATTTTACAAAAGTCATATGGAGGCCACACTTTATTGCGAAGATAGAGTTGAAAGAAAATAAGAAAAAGAAAAACAGAAAAAGAGAAACAAAAAAAAATATCCCCCCGGCCCAACTGGGCCGGCCCAGCTGCCTCCCCACCCCTGGCCTATATCCCCTGGGGCCGAACCCTAACCCCAACCCCCCGATCCATTAACCTCCCCCGATCCCCTCCTCCCTCCTCCCCGGCGCCCGCCGCCGCCGCCGCCGCCCGGACCTCGCCGCCGGTGCCGCCTCCTCGCCGTGCCCGCCATCCTCCCCGCGCCCCGCGCCCCGCTGCCAGTGCCCTACCGCCGTGGTGAGCCACCGCCCCTCCTCCGTCGTTCCTCCCCCCGGCTCGCCGCGCGCACGCGCCCGCCGCAGGCGCGCCGGACGCGCCCCGGCCGCGCCCTCGCCGCGCGCGCGCACGCGCCGACCCGCGGCCACCGCCGCCTCCGCCTCCGCGCTGCCACGCTTCGGCCACCGCCCCACGCCGCCGCCCGCGCGGATCCGGCCGCCGCCCCTGCCGCTCCGGCCACCTGCGCCACTGCGCCGCGCTGCCCTGCGCCGGCCTCGCCCGCGACCTCGCCGGCCGCGCCGGCCGCCCGCTCGTCCGGTGCCCGCGCGCGCTATGCGAGCCCGGACATGTCCGGTGCCCGCACAGGCCGCCCGGACGTGTCCGGCCAAAGCCCTAGCAAAATAAATAAATAAATAAATAAATAAATAGTTAATTAAATCTGTTTAATTAAAGTAAATAATTAATTAGTTGATTAATTAATTAGAGTAGTTATTAATTAACTTAATTAACCCTAATGCTGCTGACATCGGCATGATGTCATGCTGATGTCATCAGTTACTATTCTGGATAATGTTGAATTAAATAATAAAAATAAATTCAAAAAATGATTAAAACTTTAGAAAATCATATAAAATAATCCGTAGCTCAGATCGAGAAACTTTGTACATTATACAAAGTTTTAATCATTTTTCTAAAGTTTTAATCATTTTTCTAAAGTTGCTCAGAACGACGATACGAATCTGAATACGCCCTTCGTATTCTTGTCAGATGCCCCTAGCTATATGAACATTGAACTTTTAGACCGATTTCGATAAATGAATAATGCTCAACTTTAATTAAATAAATCCGAATAAATTCCTAAATTAACTAAATCATTTAGTTAGGCAGTAGAACACCTCCGCATGTCATTTAGACCTGTCATGCATATTGTTTGCATCTTTGCCGTGAATTTATTGTTTCTTCCCCCCTCCTTCTCTCTCGATAGACGCCGAGACCGACGCTGATGCAGCTGAGTACGACTACGCTCCAGACGAGCAGCCCGTTGACGATCCCTCTCTCTTGCCAGAGCAACCAGGCAAGCCCCCCCTTTGATCATCCCGATATCGCCCATTCTATTTTCACCTGCTTGCATTAGATTTTGCTACTGTTACTGTTTGCTCCTATTCTGATGCATAGCCTGCTTATTGTTACCTTACGTGCTTATCCTAAACTGCTTAGTATAGGCTGGGTAGAGACCTATCAGTGACCCCACTTATCCCGACTGCCACGCTGGATTATCAGAAGACCCGATCAACGGGATTGAAGACCAGGCCCCGACACCTCACATCACCCCCTTTAGTTGTAACGACACTGCAACGTTACTATCGAGTGCCGAGGGTGAAACCTCTTGTAGCACTCCTGATGTTAACTCTGTAGAGTAGCTATTCGGTCGTGGTCATCGAGGGTGATTCCTCCTTCTCCACTTCCGATACGACCCTGTCGTGCAACACCTCAAGTGTGAACTCATCGAGGGTGATTCCTCCTACGTTCACCTTGGCGGTTACATCGAGTGGGTATCCATCGAGGGTGATACCTCGGATTCCCCTGATGTTATGGACACACGGATACTTGGACTTTACACTGTTACTTAGAAAGGCGGGTCGGCCCTGAGGGGTACCCGCGTGCGCCTGAGAGGCGAGTGTTGCGAAGACGGGTGCCTGTGTGGTGCCCGAGTGGTGAATACGAGGCGTGGCCGGGCATTGATGGCCCTTGCCGCAAGTCCTCGAGATGGGGCGACGGGGTCACATCTTTCGTGAGTCTCTGCTCGTTTTCCGCAAGCCCCTAGACCACTTACGATTTGGATATTTGATCTGAGCAGGCCTCTGGCCTGATAGCACTAACCATCATGTGGGCATAGTATGGGCGTTCTGCATCGTAGCATCAGCCGACAGTTCTGTCAGACGTCCAGTTCAGCATTGTGGCACGGTTGGATCGTACCGACCCTCGGAGGCGGTGCTGGTATCCACCCTGCACACAACGACCCGGAGTGCACAGGACGATGGCGCAAGACCCCTGAGTGCTTAGGATGTAGACCGGCGGGGACCTCTCTGCTGAGCTCTAGGTAGGGCTGCGGTGTGTCGTTTGGCTGAGGCCGGGCATAACCCAGGAAAATGTGTCCGGCCGGAGTTAATCGAGCGTGTTGGGTAAGTTGGTGCACCCCTGCAGGGAAGAAAACTTCTATCGATAGCCGGTCCTACGGTAAAGGACACTCGGAGTTGTATCCTGATTGATACAATTTTAGAACTGGATACTTGGATACTATGGCTCTGGGATTGCTTCTCGCAAGGAGTCGAGAAGGGATCTCCGGACGAGGTTGATGACTGTATGGCTCTGGGATTGCTTTCTCGGAGGGAGTCGAGAAAGGATCTCGGGGTGAGGTTGAGACTTAATGATACTGCTACATTATATTGTACTGTTCTACCCTCTTCTATTTCTGCAAGACCGCTGAAGATGCTAGTCTTCGATAGGACTAGGCCTTCTCTCTATTCTTGCATTTCTGCAGCCCAGTCCACATATACAGCCTCCCTTTGAAAATGTTGCATATGTAGTGTAGATCCTTACTTGCTGAGTACTTCTGAGTACTCACGGTTGCTTTGTTTTCCTTTTCTCCCCATATCAGTTTGTCGTGACCATGATGACGGAGCCCCTGAGACAGCTGCCCTACCGACGATCGCTACTACTACTACCCAGAGGATGGATGCTTCTACGAGTTGGCTGACGACCAGGAGTAGGATCGGAGGGTCCCAGGCAGGAGGCCTACGCCTTTCGATCGTAGTGTTTTACTTTGCCCTGCCTTTCTAAAGGCCTTTCTGTGCTTTCTTTTATATCTGTACTCAGATATCTGATGCTTCCGCTGACGCTTGTACGCAAGCTTATGTATTCGAGCCCTCGAGGCCCCTGGCTTGTAATATAAAGCTTGTATGACTTTATTTATGTTTTAGAGTTGTGTTGTGATATCTTTCCGTGAGTCCTTAGGCTTGATCGTGTGCATTTGCGTGTATGATTAGTGCACGATTGAGCCGGGGGCGTCACAAGTTGGTATCATAGCCGACTGACTGTAGGAACCCCCCTTTCCAACTCCTTGGCCGAAGGTGAGTCTAGTGGACCAAAACTATTTTGCTAACTTGGCTGTGTGGCTTACGGGCCCACGTCGCCAATTGGGTGGTAGTAGTATCTTTTACTCCTCGACCTTTACTCTGGGACTCTGATTTCTCTTCTATTCGGGTTAAATAAATTTTACTAACTCCAACATTAGGTTCTCGTGATCACATCCACCCGGTGTTCTAGAATTACCCCTCCTTTCTTCAAGATTGTGGGCCAGGTTCTGCTTACAGGATCCTCTTATCGAGGGCACCCTGTGTTGTCACTTGCAGATTCCTCGCCCCAATAGTTTTCTCCGATGCTGATGTAGCCTTTGCTATGTCTCGTTGTGTACTTCCCTACCGCGTGCCTGCGCGCCGCCTAGTTGTCTAGCCCTCCCTTTTTACTGTCGTAATGCCGGATACTAACCGAGGCTATGTGTGGATTTGAATGTCTGGTGCGAATATGATGAAGTATCTATTGCGCTTCCTTCTGTTGTGCGTGATACTTCATGAATCATTCCATACACATGCAGTTTTTCTTGCTAAACTGCCCCTGTTGATTTGGCAGGATGGCTGACGATCCTCCACCTCCACCCTATATTGCCACCATGATGCAGTAGTTTGAACTCAACCGTCAGCAGTTTGAGCTCAACCGTCAGTTTATGACCGGAGTATTGGCTCAATTCCCAACTCAGAATGCTCCAATAACTCTGCCAGAATTTGTGCGCCTCAATCCGTCCGTTTTCCGCAACTCCACCAATCCTATGAATGCTGATGATTGGCTTTGTGACATCCTGTTTGAGATGGAATCAGCTAATGTTGCTCCTGACAGTCATGTCACCTTTGCGACATTCCACTTAAAGGGTCCAGCTGCTCAATGGTGGGAAAGCCACAAAGCTATGTTGCCTGCAGAGACTGTAACCACTTCGCAGGAATTTCAGTCAGCTTTTCATGCACGTTACATTCCTCAAGGTCTGATGGACCAGAAGAAGCAGGAGTTCCGTAAACTCTCATAGGGCACCATGACTGTGGATGAATATCAGAGGAAATTCCTTGAATTATCCCGCTATGCTGCGGATGACGTCGACACTGACACTCGCAAGCAGGAGAAATTCCGTGAAGGACTGCGTACGGATATAAAACTTGCACTTGCTGTCCATGATTGCACAGAATTCGCAACGCTTGTTAGCAAGTCTTTCCAAGTTGAAACAGCTCTGACTGAGTACCAGGAGTCGCTCAAGCGTACTCGAGATGTCGGCTCGTCATCCGGTCGACCTACTCAAAAATGTCGAGTCTGGATCCCTCACAATGTTCATCACCGACCTGCTCCAACACCAAGACCGTCTTATGTTGCACCTCGTCTGCCTTCACCGCCGAGACAGCTTACGGTTCATGATGGACCGCCTAATGCTATGGATTCTCATCAAGTTGCGCCACGTCCTCCTAATGGTCGTAAGAAGGGTTGTCGAAACCGCCGATTCAGAAACCGTAATACCATACCGTCTGCTGTTGTGCTTGGCTATGCCAATCACGTCAATGCTGAAAAGGCTCAGAAGGAACCGACTATCGTGCTGGGAACACTATCTGTGAATTCAGTACCGGCCTCTGTTCTCTTCGATTCAGGAGCATCGCATGCTTTTGTGTCCCAACAATTTGCTCAGTCACATGAGTTATACTTGGAAGAATTACCCACTCCTCTAATGGTTCAGTCCCCGAGATCCAAGTGGCAAACCACAATGCTAAGCCCTCACAACCACATCGAGATTGGAGATCTACTTTTTCCGGTTTCTCTCATTGTACTTGGACCTTCCGACATAGACGTTATTCTCGGTATGGACTGGTTGACCGCCCATAATGCTTTGATTGACTATGCTACTAAGACAGTCCAGCTCACACACCCTTCTGGTCAGGTGATCAATTACTCAGCCCGAATAGCTCAGGATGCTGAGAGCCAGATATATGTTCTGAATGCATTGAATGCTTCACCTCTTGAAGGCATCGATAACGTTCCAGTTGTTTGTGATTTTCAAGACGTCTTTCCAGAAGAACTTCCAGGAATACCCCCTGCTAGAGCTGTTGAGTTCGTCATCGACTTGAAACCTGGCACTACCCCTATTGCAAAGCGCCCTTATAAGATGCCTCCGCATCATCTTCTCGAACTTAAGGAAGAAATCAACATGTCACTCAAGAAAGGTTTCATCCGCCCCAGTTCCTCTGCTTGGGGAGCACCTTCACTCTTCGTTAAGAAGAAGGATGGAACTAACCGATTGGTTCAGGATTATCGGCCCATTAACCAAGCTACAATCCAGAATAAATATCCGCTTCCTCGGATCAATGATTTGTATGATCAACTTGCCGGTTCCTCAGTATTATCTAAGCTTGATTTGAGGTTGGGTTACCATCAGATCTGTGTTCGTGAAGAGGATATTCCGAAGACTGCATTTGTTACTCGTTATGGCTCCTATGAGTACACTGTCATGTCATTTGGCTTAACAAACGCTCCAGCCACATTCTCCCGTCTGATGAATTATATCTTCATGGATTACCTCGACAAGTTTGTCGTGGTATATCTGGATGATATTCTGGTATATTCGAAGAATAAAGAAGAACATGCTAAACACCTCCGTCTAGTACTGGAAAGGCTCCGGGAACACCAGCTGTATGCCAAGTACTCCAAATGTGAATTCTGGCTTTCTGAAGTAACGTATCTTGGTCATGTGATTTCCAAGGATGGAATTGCTGTTAACCCAGAACGAGTTCAGGCTATTCTTGACTGGACTCCTTCGAAGAACGTCAAACAAGTGAGAAGTTTTCTTGGTCTTGCAAGTTATTGCCGTCGATTTGTCGAGAACTTTTCCAAGATTGCTAAGCCCCTGACTGATCTGCTTCACAAGGGCGTTAAATTTGAATGGACAGAAAAATGTCAGGAAAGTTTTCAAACACTCAAGGACAAGCTAACGTCTGCCCCAGTACTTGCCCCTCCAGATTGTTGCAAAGACTTCGTAATTTATTGTGACGCATCTCGTGAAGGATTAGGCTGTATCCTAATGCAAGAGCGTAAAGTGATTGCCTATGGCTCTCGTCAGTTGCGCCCACATGAAGAGAATTATCCGGTACATGATCTAGAACTAGCTGCTGTCATGTATGCACTGCAGTTGTGGCGACATTACCTTATCGGTAATCGTTGCGAGATCTACACGGATCATAAAAGTCTGAAGTACTTGTTTACTCAGCCATCTCTAAACCTCCGTCAGCAAAGATGGATGGAGGCCATTGCGGACTATGATTTGGGTATTTCCTATACCCCTGGCAAGGCTAACGTGATGGCTGATGCCTTAAGCCGCAAGTCCTATTGCGACAACCTCATGGTTAGGCGAGCACAACCTCGTCTTTTTGAAGAACTGTGCAAGCTGAATCTGCTTATTGTCCCACAGGGCTCTCTAAATAACCTTGTGATACAACCAGATCTTGAGAAAGCTGTTAAGAATGTGCAAGCTAAAGATGCTGAAATTGATCTGATGAAGAAAGACCTTCACCTTGTAAAGTACAGGGATTTCTCGCTGTCTGAAGATGGAACCTTATATTTCAGAAACCGCATTGTGGTACCTCGCTTCGAACTCATGACTGACAAGGTCATGAAGGAGGCACATGATACCCCGCTGTCTATTCATCCGGGTAGCACCAAGATGTATCGTGATCTCCGTCAAAGGTACTGGTGGTCTAAAATGAAGCAGGACATTGCTCGCTATGTTGCTGAATGTGATGTGTGTCGTCGCGTTAAAGCAGAACATCAGAAGCCTGCTGGAATTCTGCAACCACTACCTATTCCTCTATGGAAATGGGATAAGGTTCAGATGGATTTCGTTACAGGACTTCCCAGGTCACAGAAGGGTCACGATGCTATTCTTGTCGTCGTCGACCAACTCTCTAAAGTTGCACACTTTCTGCCTGTCAAAGAAACTATCACTGCTAGTCAGTTAGCAGAGTTGTATATCTCCAGAATTGTTTCACTCCACGGTATTCCGAAGGAGATCAGTTCGGACCGTGGCGGCCTTTTCACTTCCAAATTCTGGGAAAGTTTCCAAACAGCTATGGGAACTCATATTACCTGGAGTTCAGCTTATCACCCCCAATCCCAAGGCCAAGTCGAACGAGTCAATCAAGTGCTTGAAGACATGCTTCGGGCTTGTGTTATTTCATTCGGCAAGAAGTGGGAAGAATCTCTCCCATATGCCGAGTTCTCTTATAACAACAGCTATCAAGCCAGCTTGAAAATGGCCCCCTTCGAAGTGCTTTATGGACGTAAGTGTCGGACCCCTCTGAATTGGTCAGAAACTGGGGAATGACCATTCGTGGGTCCGGATATTATTCAACACGCCGAAGAACAAGTTCGTATTGTCCGGGAAAATCTCAAGGCGGCTCAGGACCGCCAGAAGAGCAACTATGATCGCAAACGATGGGGTTTGACTTATCAACCTGGTGATCAGGCTTATCTGCGAGTCACCCCGATGAAAGGCACTCACCGTTTTGGAATCAAGGGCAAGCTAGCTCCACGCTACATTGGTCCTTTCCGCATTGTTGCAAGACGTGGTCAGGTGGCATATAAATTGGAGTTGCCACCGCAATTCTCTCATATCCACGACGTCTTCCATGTGTCGCAACTTCGTCAATGCTTCAAGGAATCTCCGCACCGAGCTGTGGATCACGAGGTGCTCGAATTGCATGATGACCTTTCTTATAAGGAACATTCGATCCGCATTCTCGATGAAGCTGAACGTCGGACCCGTCAGAAGGCTACCAAGTTCCTCAAAGTGCAGTGCTCAAATCATACTGAAGATGAAGCCACTTGGGAACGCGAGGATAATCTTCGTGCGGAATACCCCGAACTTTTCCCTTCTACCTCTTAATTCTCGGGACGAGAATTCTTGTTAGTGGAGGAGAATTGTAACACCCCATGTATTAACTACAGTAATCACCTTTTTGATTATGCCATGTCATCAGGATGAACAGTGCGTAATCATCATTAGCATCATATTGCATTTCAACTCCTAAGTCAAAATTCAAATTTAAATGAAAGTGAAAAATAAAAGTTGTCCAACATAGAGACTAAAATGTTCAATAAATAACACATATTGCAGAGACCATTCTAAAATTGTAACCAACATTTACTAAATTGGGTAAGCGACTCAAACCACCTCAAACAGTGGCTAAAGACAATAATTATTAATCTTTTATTTAATCTAAATTAAATATGAAATTATATTTTACCCCAAACTAGTTTTTGGTGGTAGGGTATGTCGCACTGTGAATGATGGGCTAGTTCTCATATTTTACAAAAGTCATATGGAGGCCACACTTTATTGCGAAGATAGACTTGAAAGAAAATAAGAAAAAGAAAAACAGAAAAAGAGAAACAAAAAAAAATACCCCCCCGGCCCAACTGGGCCGGCCCAGCTGCCTGCCCACCCCTGGCCTATATCCCCTGGGGCCGAACCCTAACCCCAACCCCCCGATCCATTCCCCCCCACCCGATCCACTCCTCCCTCCTCCCCGGCGCCCGACGCCGCCGCCGCCGCCCGGACCCCACCGCCGGCGCCGCCTCCTCGCCGTGCCCGCCATCCTCCCCGCGCCCCGCTGCCAGTGCCCTACCGCCGCGGTGAGCCACCGCCCCTCCTCCGCCGTTCCTCCCCCCCCGGCTCGCCGCGCGCACGCGCCCGCCACAGGCGCGCCGGATGCGCCCCGGCCGCGCCCGCGCCGCGCTCGGGCCGCGCCCTCGCCGCGCGCGCGCACGCGCCGACCCGCGGCCACCGCCCGCCTCCGCCTCCGCGCTGCCCCGCTTCGGCCACCACCCCACGCCGCCGCCCGCGCGGCTCCGCCCGCCGCCCCTGCCGCTCCGGCCACCTGCGCCACTGCGCCGCGCTGCCCTGCGCCGGCCTCGTCCGCGACAGCGCCGGCCGCGCCCGCCGCCCGCTCGTCCGGTGCCCGCGCGTGCTATGCGAGCCCGGACATGTCCGGTGCCCGCACAGGCCGCCCGGACGTGTCCGGCCATAGCCCTGGCAAAAAAAATATAAAAAAAATAAAAAAATAGTTAATTAAATCTGTTTAATTAAAGTAAATAATTAATTAGTTGATTAATTAATTAGAGTAGTTATTAATTAACTTAATTAACCCTAATGCTACTGACATCAGCATGATGTCATGCTGATGTCATCAGTTACTATTCTGGATAATGTTGAATTAAATAATAAAAATAAATTCAAAAAATGATTAAAACTTTAGAAAATCATATAAAATAATCCGTAGCTCAGATCGAAAAACTTTGTACATGAAAGTTGCTCAGAACGACGATACGAATCTGAATACGCCCTTCGTATTCTTGTCAGATGCCCCTAGCTATATGAACATTAAACTTTTAGACCGATTTCAATAAATGAATAGTGCTCAACTTTAATTAAATAAATCTGAATAAATTCCTAAATTAACTAAATCATTTAGTTAAGCAGTAGAACACCTCCGCATGTCATTTAGACCTGTCATGCATATTGTTTGCATCTTTGCCATGAATTTATTGTTTCTTCCCCCCTCCTTCTCTCTCGATAGACGCCGAGACCGACGCTGACGCAGCTGAGTACGACTACGCTCCAGACGAGCAACCCGTTGACGATCCCTCTCTCTTGCCAGAGCAACCAGGCAAGCCCCCCCTTTGATCATCCCGATGTCACCCATTCTATTTTCACCTGCTTGCATTAGATTTTGCTACTGTTACTGTTTGCTCCTATTCTGATGCATAGCTTGCTTTTGTAACCTGCTTATTGTTACCTTACCTGCTTATCCTAAACTGCTTAGTATAGGCTGGGTAGAGACCTATCAGTGACCCCACTTATCCTGACTGCCCCGCTGGATTATCAGAAGACCCGATCAACGGGATTGAAGACCAGGCCCCGACACCGCACATCACCCCCTTTAGTTGTAACGACACTGCAGCGTTACTATCGAGTGCCGAGGGTGAAACCTCTTGTAGCACTCCTGATGTTAACTCTGTAGAGTAGCTATTCGGTCGTGGTCATCGAGGGTGATTCCTCCTTCTCCACTTCCGATACGACCCTGTCGTGCAACACCTCAAGTGTGAACTCATCGAGGGTGATTCCTCCTACGTTCACCTTGGCGGTTACATCGAGTGGGTATCCATCGAGGGTGATACCTCGGATTCCCCTGATGTTATGGACACACGGATACTTGGACTTTACACTGTTACTTAGAAAGGCGGGTCGGCCCTGAGGGGTACCCGCGTGCGCCTGAGAGGCGAGTGTTGCGAAGACGGGTGCCTGTGTGGTGCCCGAGTGGTGAATACGAGGCATGGCCGGGCACTCATGGCCCTTGCCGCAAGTCCTCGAGACGGGGCGATAGGGTCACATCTTTCGTGAGTCTCTGCTCATTTTCCGCAAGCCCCTAGACCACTTACGATTTGGATATTTGATCCGAGCAGGCCTCTGGCCTAATAGCTCTAACCATCATGTGGGCATAGTATGGGCGTTCTGCATCGTAGCATCAGCCGACAGTTCTGTCAGACGTCCAGTTCAGCATTGTGGCACGGTCGGATCGTACCGACCCTCGGAGGCGGTGCTGGTATCCACCCTGCACACAACGACCCGGAGTGCACAGGACGATGGCCCAAGACCCCTGAGTGCTTAGGATGTAGACCGGCGGGGACCTCTCTGCTGAGCTCTAGGTAGGGCTGCGGTGTGTCGTTTGGCTGAGGCCGGGCATAACCCAGGAAAATGTGTCCGGCCGGAGTTAATCGAGCGTGTTGGGTAAGTTGGTGCACCCCTGCAGGGAAGAAAACTTCTATCGATAGCCGGTCCTACGGTAAAGGACACTCGGAGTTGTATCCTGATTGATACAATTTTAGAACTGGATACTTGGATACTATGGCTCTGGGATTGCTTCTCGCAAGGAGTCGAGAAGGGATC
>JAAAXO010000101.1:9509-55301 GCA_011799875.1 Thinopyrum elongatum | reverse complement strand
ATATGAGATGTTCCAAGAGCTGAAATTGATATTTCAAGCTAATGCCCGGGTTGAGAGATATGAAGTCTACAACAAGTTCTTTAGCTGTAAGATGGAGGAGAACAGTTCTGTCAGTGAACACATACTCAGAATATCTGGGTACCACAACCACTTGACTCAGCTGGGAATTGAGCTCCCAGATGAGTGTGTAATTGATAGAGTTCTTCAATCACTGCCACCAAGCTAATAAGGCTTCGTGATGAACTATAATATGCAAGGAATGACGAAAACGATTTCCGAGCTCTTCGCGATGCTGAAATCGGCGGAGGTAGAAATCAAGAAAGAGCATTGATACGTCCATTTTGCATCATGTTTACCTACTATTATTTATAATGTTTTTATGCATAATAATGCTTTTTTGGACTAATTCTAATGCCTTTTCTCTCATAATATGCAAGGTTTACACAAAGAGGGAGAATTCCGGCAGCTGGAAATCTGGACCTGAAAAAGCTACGTCAGGCCACCTATTCTGCACAACTCCAAATGAGCTGAAACTTCACGAGGAATTTTTATGGAATAAATGAGAAATACTGGAGCAAATAACTACCGGAGGGGGGCCACTTGGTGAGCACAAGACACCAGGGCGCGCCAGGCTCCCCAGGTGCGCCCTGGTGGGTTGTGCTCAGCTCAGCCCACCTCCGGTGCCCATCTTCTGGTATATAAGTCATTTTGACCTAGAAAAAATAAGGAGAGGACTTTCGGGACGAAGCTCCGCTGTCTCGAGGCGGAACTTGGGCAGGAGCACTTTTGCCCTCCGGCGGAGCGATTCCGCCGGGGGAACTTCCCTCCCGGAGGGGGAAATCATCGTCATCATCATCACCAACAACTCTCCCATCTTGGGGAGGGAAATTTCCATCAACATCTTCAACAGCACCATCTCCTCTCAAACCCTAGTTTATCTCTCGTGTTCAATCTTTGTACCGGAACCTCAGATTGGTACCTATGGGTGACTAGTAGTGTTGATTACATCTTGTAGTTGATTGCTATATGGTTTATTTGGTGGAAGATTATATGTTCAGATCCATTATGCTATTTAATACCCCTCTGATCATGAGCATGTTTATCACTTGTGAGTAGTTACTTTTGTTCTTGAGGTCACGGGAGAAATCATGTTGCAAGTAATCATGTGAACTTGATATGTGTTCGATATTTTGATAGTATGTATGTTGTGATTCCCTTAGTGGTGTCATGTGAACGTCGACTACATGACACTTCACCATACTTGGGACCAAGGGAATGCATTGCGGAGTAGTTATTAGATGATGTGTTGCTAGAGTGACAGAAGCTTAAACCCTAGTTTATGCGCTACTTCGTAAGGGACCGATTTGGATCCAAAAGTTTAATGCTATGGTTAGATTTATTCTTAATACTTTTCTTGTAGTTGCAGATGCTTGCGAGGGGGTTAATCATAAGTAGGAGGTTTGTTCAAGTAAGAACAGCACCTAAGCACCGATCCACCCACATATCAAATTATCAAAGTAGTGAACACAAATCAAACCAACATGATGAAAGTGACTAGATGAAATTCCCGTGTACCCTCAAGAACGCTTTGCTTATCATAAGAGACCGTTTTGGCCTGTCCTTTGCCTCAAAAGGATTGGGCTATCTTGCTGCACTTTTGTTATCGTTACCGTTACTTGCTCGTTACAAATTATCTTGCTATCAAACTACTCGCTACTTACAATTTCAGCGCTTGTAGACATTACCTTGCTGAAAACCACTTGTCATTTCCTTATGCTCCTCGTTGGGTTCGACACTCTTACTTATCAAAAGGACTACGATTGATCCCCTATACTTGTGGGTCATCAAGGCTCTTTTCTGGCGCCGTTGCCAGGGAGTGAAGCGCTCTTGGTAAGTGGAAATCGGTAAGGAAAAATTATTACTACGTGCTGAAATTTATTGTCACTTGTTACTATGAAGAACAATCCTTTGAGGGGTTTGTTCGGGGTATCTTCACCTCGACCGGAACCACAATTAGTTGCCCCTCAACCCACTACACCTACTGAAAATATTGAATATGAAATTCCTTCGGGTATGATAGACCAACTGCTAGCTAATTCTTATGCAGGAGATGGAACCGAACATCCTGATATGCACTTGATATATGTGGATGAAATTTGTGGATTGTTTAAGCTTGCAGGTTTACCCGGAGATGAAGCTAAGAAGAAGGTTTTCCCTTTATCTTTGAAGGGAAAAGAATTGGCATGGTATAGGCTATGCGATGATATTGGATCTTGGAATTGGAATCGATTGAAATTGGAGTTTCACCAAAAATTTTATCCTATGCATCTAGTTCATCGTGATCGGAATTATATATATAATTTTTGTCCTCGTGAAGGAGAAAGTATCGCTCTAGCTTGGGGGAGGCTTAAGTCAATGTTATATTCATGCCCCAACCATGAGCTCTCAAGAGAAATTATCACTCAGAACCTCTATGCTCGGCTTTCTCGTAATGATCAATCCATGCTTGATACTTCTTGTGCCGGTTCCTTTATGAAGAAGACTATTGAATTCCGGTGGGATCTCTTGGAAAGAATTAAACACAACTCTGAAGATTGGGAACTCGACAAAGGTAAAGAGTCAGGTATTAAGCTTAAGTTTGATTGTGTTAAATCTTTTTTGAATACCGATGCTTTTCAAAAGTTTAGCACTAAATATGGACTTGATTCTGAGATAGTAGCCTCCTTTTGTGAATCTTTTGCTACTCATGTTGATCTCCCTAAAGAGAAGTGGTTTAAATATCATCCCCCTATTAAATAAGAAATTAAAGAACCGGTAGTTGCTAAAGAAGAAACTATCATCTACAATGTTGATCTAGTTGTCCCTACTGCTTACATCGAGAAACCACCTTTTCCTGTTAAGATAAAAGAACATGCTAAGGTTTCAACTATGGTCCGTAGAAGTAATATCAAAGAACCTAAACCCCCTGAGAAAATCAAAGTAGAACCTAGTGTTGCTATGGTTAAGGATCTCTTGGTCGATAATATTGATGGGCATGTTATTTACTTCGTTGGTGAAGCTGCTAGAATTGCCAAACCCGATGGGAAAGATAAACATAGACCTGTTGTTGGCATGCCCGTTGTCTCAGTTAAAATAGGAGATCACTGTTATCATGGTTTATGTGACATAGGTGCTAGCGTGAGTGCTATTCCTTTTACCTTATATCAAGAAATTATGAATGATATAGCACCCGCTGAAATAGAAGACATAGATGTTACTATTAAACTTGCTAATAGAGACACCATCACACCACTTGGGATTGTTAGAGACGTTGAAGTCTTGTGTGGGAAAATAAATTACCCTACTGATTTTCTTGTTCTTGGTTCCCCATAAGATGACTCTTGTCCCATTATCTTTGGTAGACCTTTCTTGAACACCGTTAATGCTAAAATAGATTGTGAGAAACAAACTGTCGGTGTTAGCTTTGGTGATGAATCTCATGAGTTTAACTTTTCCAAGTTTAGTAGAAAACCTCATAAAAAAGAATTGCCTAGTAAGGATGAAATAATTGGTCTTGCTTATATTGTTGTACCTCCTACTGATCCTTTAGAACAATATCTGCTAGACCATGAAAATGATATGCATCTGCATGAAAGAAATGAAATAGATAAGCTTTTCTTTGAACAACGTCCTCTGCTTAAGCACAATTTGCCTATTGAAACTCTAGGAGGTCCTCCTCCACCTAAAGGTGATCCTGTGTTTGAATTAAAACAATTGCCAGACACTTTGAAATATGCCAATCTTGATGAGAAAAAGATATATCCTGTTATTATTAGTGCTAACCTTTCAGAACATGAAGAAGAAAGATTATTGAAAGTTCTAAGGAAGCATCGAGCTGCTATTGGATATACTCTTGATGATTTAAAGGGCATTAGTCCCACTCTCTGTCAGCACAAAATTAATATGGAACCTGATGCCAAACCCGTTGTTGATCACCAACGATGTTTAAATCCGAAGATGAAAGAAGTGGTAAGAACAGCAATATTAAAACTTCTAGAAGCAGGTATAATCTATCCTATAGCTGATAGTAGATGGGTAAGTCCTGTTCATTGTGTCCCTAAGAAAGGAGGTATTACTGTTATTCCTAATGATAAGAATGAACTAATTCCACAAAGAATTGTTACAGGTTATAGAATGGTAATTGATTTTAGAAACTTAAACAAAGCAACGAGGAAAGATCATTACCCTTTGCCTTTTATTGATCAAATGCTAGAAAGATTATCTAAGCACACACATTTTTGTTTCCTTGATGGATATTCTGGCTTTTCACAAATACCTGTTTCTCAACCTGATCAAGAAAAGACCACTTTTACTTGTCCTTTTGGAACTTATGCTTATAGACGTATGCCTTTTGGTTTATGCAATGCACCTGCTACCTTTCAAAGATGTATGACTGATATATTCTCTGACTTTTGTGAAAAGATTGTTGAGGTTTTCATGGATGAATTTTCTGTTTATAGGAAGTCTTTTGATGATTGTTTAAGCAATCTTGATCGAGTTTTGCAGAGATGTGAGCAAGCAAATCTTGTCTTGAATTGGGAGAAGTGCCACTTTATGGTTAACGAAGTTATTGTTTTGGGCCATAAAATTTCTGAAAGAGGTATCGAGGTGGACAAAGCTAAGGTTGATGCAATTGAGAAAATGCCATGTCCTAAAGATATCAACGGTATCCGTAGTTTCCTTGGTCATGCTGGTTTCTATAGGAGATTCATTAAAGACTTCTCTAAAATTTCTAGGCCTCTTACAAATCTTTTGCAAAAGGAAGTTCCATTTGTTTTTGATGATGATTGTGTACAAGCCTTTGAAACACTTAAGAAAGCCTTGATTACTGCACGTATTGTTCAACCACCTGATTGGAACTTGCCTTTTGAAATTATGTGTGATGCTAGTGACTATGCTGTTGGTGCTGTTCTAGGACAAAGAGTTGATAAGCAATTAAATGTTATTCATTATGCTAGTAAAACTCTAGACAATGCTCAACGAAATTATGCTACTACTGAAAAAGAATTCTTAGCAGTGGTGTTTGCTTGTGATAAATTTAGATCTTACATTGTTGATTCTAAAGTGACTGTTCACACTGATCATGCTGCTACAAAATACCTTATGGAAAAGAAAGATGCTAAACCTAGACTCATTAGGTGGGTTCTTCTGCTACAAGAATTTGATTTACATATCACTGATAGAAAAGGAGCTACGAACCCCGTGGCTGATAACTTGTCTATGCTTGAAAATATTCTTGATGACCCACAACCTATTAATGATAGTTTTCCTGATGAGCAGTTAGCTGCAATAAAAGTTTCTAATAGTACACCTTGGTACGCTGACTATGCTAATTATATTGTTGCTAAATACATACCACCTAGCTTTACATACCAACAAAAGAAAAAAATTCTTCTATGATTTAAGACATTACTTTTGGGATGACCCACATCTTTATAAAGAAGGAGTAGATGGTATTATTATACGTTGTGTACCTGAGCATGAACAGGAACAAATCCTACGAAAATGTCACTCCGAAGCTTATGGAGGACATCATGCGGGAGACAGAACTGCTCACACGGTATTGCTATCCGGATTTTATTGGCCTACTCTCTTCAAGGATGCTCGTAAGTTCGTCTTATCTTGTGATGAATGTCAAAGAATAGATAATATCGGTAAGTGTCAAGAAATGCCTATGAATTATTCACTTGCTGTTGAACCATTTGATGTTTGGGGATTTGATTACATGGGACCTTTTCCTTCCTCTAATGGGTATACTCATATTTTGGTCGCTGTTGATTATGTTACTAAGTGGGTAGAAGCTATTCCAACTAGTAGTGCTGATCACAACACCTCTATTAAAATGCTTAAGGAAGTTATTTTCCCAAGGTTTGGAGTCCCTAGATATTTAATGACTGATGGTGGTTCACACTTTATTCATGGTGCTTTCCGTAAAATGCTTGCCAAGTATGATGTTAACCATAGAATTGCATCACCCTATCATCCTCAGTCTAGTGGTCAAGTTGAACTTAGCAATAGAGAAATGAAATTAATTTCACAAAAGACTGTCAATAGGTCCCGGAAGAATTGGTCTAAGAAATTAGATGATGCACTTTGGGCTTATAGAACATCATATAAAAATCCTATGGGTATGTCTCCTTACAAAATGGTTTATGGAAAAGCTTGTCATTTGCCTCTTGAGTTAGAACATAAAGCTTATTGGGCAATTAAAGAACTCAACTATGATTTCAAACTTGCTGGTGAGAAGAGGTTATTTGATATTAGCTCATTATATGAATGGAGAACCCAAGCTTATGAAAATGCCAAGTTATTTAAAGAAAAAGTTATAAGATGGCATGATAAAAGAATCCAAAAGCGTGAGTTCAAAGTTGGAGAATATGTTCTTTTGTACAACTCTCGTTTCAGATTCTTTGCAGGAAAACTCCTATCCAAATGGGAAGGACCCTATGTTATTGAGGAGGTTTATCGATCTGGAGCTATCAAAATAAATAATGCTGAAGGTACTAACCCGAAGGTTGTTAATGGGCAATGAATAAAATATTATATCTCAGGTACGCCCATTAATATTGAAAGCAATATTACCCAAACTATAACACCGGAAGAACACATAAAAGATATCTTCCGGAACACTCCAGAATCGTGAAAAAGAGGAGGTACATGATACGGTAAGTAAACGGACTCTGAAAAATCTGCAAAAATATTTCCTGTCCGTTTTGGAATATAACAAGAATTAGGAAAATAAGAAACAACCAGGAAGGCACTCCTGGTGGGCACAAGAGACCAGGGCGCGCCTGGCCAGCTAAGCACGCCCAGGTGGGTTGTGCCCACCTCGGATACCTTCCGGACTCCGTTTTTCTTTTGTTTTCTTGTTTCCCAAGAAAAAAAATCTTTATATACCCCCCGAACCTATTGACCTCCGTATCGCGGAGAAATCTTCTGTTTTCTTTTCTCACTATTTTCCTGACAGATCTGAAAATATGTCGTCCCAAGACTCGGAGGGTGAGAGTTATGTTGCTGATTATGTCGCAAACCCTAAGCTTTATTGGGATGTGGAGCACTATAGCTGGACTTCGGAGGAAGAAGAAGGCTATGATCCTAAAAGGGAGGAGGAGACGAGCTCAGAAGAGGATGAAGCCCCATTGCCTCAACCTGGGGATATGCACGTTGAATTTAAGAAGTCGAGTCTCCCTAACAAAGCAAAGAAGACTAAGATCCAGTTTATCCCTTTTCGTCTTTTGCAGGAAAATAAGTAAGATTTATGTAAAAAGGTATTGGAGCTTGAGCAGGAGATTGGTGAATTGAAGGAGGAGAATACCATCCTCAAGCGTAAGCTAAGGAAGAAAGACAAACCCTCCACTTCATCACTGATACGTCTCCAACGTATCTATAATTTTTGATTGTTCCATGCTATTATATTATCATTCTTGGATGTTTTACAATCATTTTATATCATTTTTGGTACTAACCTATTGACATAGTGCCCAGTACCAGTTGCTGTTTTCTGCTTGTTTTTTACATCACAGGAAATCAATATCAAACGGAGTGCAAATGCAGCGAAACTTTTTGTGGAATTTTTTGGACCAGAAGATATCCAGTGGGCCAAAGAAGTACCAAAGAGGGAGCCCGAGGTGAGCACAAGACACCAGGGCGCGCCTGGAGGCCCAGGCGCGCCTTGGTGGGTTGTGCCCACCTCGGTGGCCTCCCGCACTGCCTGTTTGCTCTATAAATACCCCAATATTCCACAAACCCTAGGGGAGTCAACGAAAATCAATTCCAACCGCCACAAGTTCCAGAACCACCAGATCCAATCTAAACATCATCACAGAGGGGTTCATCATGCCCATTGGTGCCTCTTCGATGATGCGTGAGTAGTTCATTGTAGACCTACGGGTCCGTAGTTAGTAGCTAGATGGCTTCCTCTCTCTCTTTTGATTCTCAATACAATGGTCTCTTGGAGATCCATATGATGTAACTCTTTTTGTAGTGTGTTTGTTGGGATCCGATGAACTTTGAGTTTATGATCAGATCTATGTTTTTATCCATGAAAGTTATTTGAGTCTTCTTTGATCTCTTATATGCATGAATGCTTATAGCCTCGTATTTCTTCTCCGATATTTGGTTTTGTTTGGCCAACTTGATCTATTTATCTTGCAATGGGAATAGGTGCTTTGTGATGGGTTTGATCTTACGGTGCTTGATCCTAGTGACAGAAGGGGAACCGACACGTATGTATCATTGCTATTATGGATAACAAGATGGGGTCTATTTCTACATAAATAGATCTTGTCTACGTCATGTCATCGTTCTTATTGCATTACTCCGCTTCTCCATGAACTTAAAACACTAGATGCATGCTGGATAGCGGTTGATGTGTGGAGTAATAGTAGTAGATGCAGGCAGGAGTCGGTCTACTAATCTTGGACGTGATGCCTATATAATGATCATTGCCTGGATATTGTCATGATTATTTGAAGTTCTATCAATTTCCCAACAGTAATTTGTTTACCCACCGTTTGCTATTTTTCTCAAGAGAAGCCACTAGTGAAACCTACGGCCCCCGGGTCTCTTCTTTATTATATTTGCCTTCGCGATCTATTTTTATTTGCTTTTATTTTCAGATCTATTAAACCAAAAATACAAAAATACCTTGCTGCACTTTATTTTATTTTAGATCTATTTATCCCATCTATCATATTTTTATCCCGTCATCTTGCCAATTTCTGGCGCCGTTACCCGAAAGGGATTGACAACCCCTTTAATACGTCGGGTTGCGAGTATTTGTTATTTGTGTGCAGGTGCCGTTCATGTAGTGTTGCATTGTTCTCCTACTGGTTTGATAACCTTGGTCTCATCACTGAGGGAAATACCTACCGTAGCTGTGCTGCATCATCCCTTCCTCTTTGGGGAAATACCGACGTAGTTCAAGCCGCATCAAAAGGAATTTCTGGCGCCGTTGCTGGGGAGACATCATCAACATCTACCAGGTTCCTAATCACAAATCTCATCTCCTTGTAGTTTACATTATTTTCCATTTGCCTCTCGTTTTCCTCTCCCCCACTTCACAAAAAATTGCCGTTTTACTCGCCCTCTTTTTCGCTCGCCGTTTTCTCGTCGGATCTACCCTTTGTTTGCAATCATGAGTGACTTTGGTATGGCAGAAACAGATGACGGCCTAACTCCTAAAATTGGACGATCTGGCAATCTGGATGCTAAAACTTTTGTTTTGGGGCAAGGGAATGTTATAGGAAAAGAACGTATCCAAGATTTTTTCAATTGTGTTGGGAATTTAAGTCTTGATGATGTTCCTATACTTAAGAGGACTAAATCTTATGCGGAAGCTATTTCAGCACTAGTTCTGAAGCTTGAAAATAAATTTATCCATACTCATCCTACCTTGCAAAGATTGTTTTTTGAGCTACCCGTTATAAAGAACTCCAAGGCTAAAAAGTTGGCCACTCTTGTTCTTATGAATAATTTTGACTACATAATACGGGAAGCTAGGGAAATCTTTGATTTTTATGGTATGAATCATGAAAAACCGGTGATAGATGAAATTCTTTATAATAGCGATTATGCATTAAGACATTTGCTTGGGGATAATCAAATCTTTGATGACAATCTTAAAAAGGAAGTCCCTATTTTAGATATAATCCAACAAGTTTTTAATAATGTTAATGAACATTATTCTTGGATTATTGCCGGAAATCAAAAGGGTTATGATGATAAGCAACTTGATAGTGCTAAGATTTCCATGGATAATATATTTTATGTTGTCTTTGCAAAACTGCTTGACAAAAACACCTCTAAGAAAATCGAAGAGAAAGATGACAACACTTAGATCCGTTGCTTTATGCCTAGCTAGGGGTGTAAAATGATAGCGCTTGTTGGGAGGCAACCCAATGAATAAAATTTATTTTCATCTTTTGCTTTCTGTTCTTGAGTGTTTGTACAATTATGCTACTGTTATGATTGTGTTTTTTGTGTTTTAATTAGTGTTTGTGCCAAGTAAAGCCTTTAGGATTATGTTGGGTGATAGTTCATTTGATCTTGTTGGAAAACAGAAACTTTTGCGTCCAGAAAAACAATTTTCAAAAATCACAAAATTGATGAATGCTTCTGAATTTTTTACACAAGATTGATATACAAATTACCCACGTTTTCCTAATTTTTCATAATTTGTGGAGTTACAGAAGTATTCGAAGTTTTCAGATTGCTACAGACTATTCTGTTTTTGACAGATTCTATTTTCTTTGCGTTGTGTGCTTGTTTTGATGATTCTATGGTTTTCTTTGAAGAGTTTTTGCCATAGAAAAGTTGGAATACAGTAGATATAATGCAAGAATAAAATATGAATTGGTTTGCAACAGCACTTATAGTAGTGATTTGCTTTCTTATACTAACGGATCTCACGAAGGTTTTGTTGAGTTTTGTGTGATTGAAGTTTTCAAGTTTTGGGTGATATTACGATGGATGAAGGAATAAGGAGTAAGAAGAGCCTAAGCTTGGGTATTCCCATGGCATCCCAAGCTATTATCCAAAGAGAAGCAAGCAACTAAGCTTGGGGATGCCTGAGTGGCATCCCCTCTTTCTTCTAACGACCATCGGTATTTTACTCGGAGCTATATTTTTATTCGTCACATACTACGAGTTTTGCTTGGAGCGTCTTGTATGATATGAGTCTTTTCTTGTTTTGCTTTTTGTTTTAAGTCATGAATCCTTGCTGGACACACCTATTTGAGAGAGCCAAAATTATGCCATGACTTGTTAGAATTGCTCTCTATGCTTCACTTAAATCCTTATGAGCTATGGAATTGCTCTAGTGCTTCACTTATATCTTTTTGAGCACGGTGTGCTTTATTATTTTTGAAAAAATGCTCTCATGCTTCACTTAGAATTATTTAAGAGTTAGTAATTTTTTAAGAAATTCTCTCTTGATTCACTTAAACTATTTTGAAAGAAAGAAATACGATGCTCATGATCTTCACTTATATTTTTTTGAGCTTATTAAAAGCAACATATGAAAACTAGTCCCAAAATGATAGATATCCAAGGAAGATATAATAAAAACTTTCATGAAGATCACTGGACAAAATAAACTTGATTCCTTGTAATAGTTTTGAGATATGATGATGTGATATGTGAGTCATGTTGATGAGTAATTGTGCTTTAGTAAGAATATTGGTGTTAAGGTTTGTGATTCCCTATGCAAGCACGAAAGTCAATAGTTATGCAATGAAATTACATCCTACTTATGGTGCATTATTCGTTGTTAATTATGATTAATGTTCGCTTATGAGATTTTTCATTTCTTGTTTGGTCGCTTCTCAATCTTTTGCTAGCCTTCATTTGCACTAAGTATGATCACTACTTGTGCATCCAAAATACTTTAAACCAGTTTTGCCATATGAGTCCACCATACCTACCTATATGCGGTATTCTTTTGCTGTTCTAAGCAAATTTGTATGTGCCATCTCTAATTTTTAAAATAAATTTCTCTTTTGTGTGCTCGTACCGCTCATGAAACGGTAGGGGGTGGCTAATATTTTTCCATGCTAGATATGTTATTCTCACGATGAGTGTTTATTCACTTATCATTGCACGAGAGTATGGCAAAGGTATTGGGGATGCCCAGTCCCGAAATGAAAAATGAATTTACTTTATGTTGTCAAATAATAAATTCCTTGGAAAGTGTTGGTATGGAAGGCACCCGTGGATACGGCTAGCCATGGAATGTGAAAGTATGGTTGAAAAAGGAATAAACTTTATTTTCTGTTTGGGAACCGCCTATGATATATCTAGCATGGAAAGTATTGGGAACTACTCAGTTGTTTTCGTTGACAGGAAAAGCATGCCTCCCAAAATGTTTTTATCTATCCTTTTCGCTTTGAGCTCTGGCACCTCTACAAATCCCTACTTCCCTCCACGAAGGGCCTTTCTTTTACTTTATGCAATTTTTATTTTTACTTGAGTCTCGATCTTCTCTTATAAAGCACCAACTAAGGGGCACTATGATTGTACTTGAGCATTGGGTGAAGCTAATATGCGAGTGTGTTTCATGAATGGATCAATGATTGAGCATAATGGGCTAGGGATAACTTGCTTTAGTGTTGATATTTTGAAAGACATGGTTGCTTGTTGGTATGCTTGAGTATTAAAGTCCTCATATCAAAACTAGACTATTGCTTTGAACCATATAAAAGTCCAAATGTCCATGCTACAAAGAAAAGATATTATGCGATGAACATGTTAGGCAGCATTCCACATCAAAACTTCTGTTTTTATCATTTACCTACTCGAGGACGAGCAGGAATTAAGCTTGGGGATGCTGATACATCTCCAATGTATCTATAATTTTTGATTGTTCCATGCTGTTATATTATCATTCTTGGATGTTTTACAATCATTTTATATCATTTTTTGGTACTAACCTATTGACATAGTGCCCAGTGCCAGTTGCTGTTTTCTGCTTGTTTTTTACATCGCAGGAAATCAATATCAAACGGAGTCCAAATGTAGCGAAACTTTTTGTGGAATTTTTTGGACCAGAAGACAACCAGTGGGCCAAAGAAGTACCAAAGAGGGAGCCCGAGGTGAGCACAAGACACTAGGGCGCGCCTAGAGGCCCAGGCGCGCCCTGGTGGGTTGTGCCCACCTCGGTGGCCTCCCGCACCGCCTCTTTGCTCTATAAATACCCCAATATTCCAGAAACCCTAGGGGAGTCGACGAAAATCAATTCCAGCCGCTGCAAGTTCCAAAACCACCAGATCCAATCTAAACACCATCACAGAGGGGTTCATCATGCCCATTGGTGCCTCTCCGATGATGCATGAGTAGTTCATTGTAGACCTACGGGTCCGTAGTTAGTAGCTAGATGGCTTCCTCTCTCTCTTTTGATTCTCAATACAATGGTCTCTTGGAGATCCATATGATGTAATAACTCTTTTTGCGGTGTTTTTTTTGGGATCCGATGAACTTTGAGTTTATGATCAGATCTATGTTTTTATCCATGAAAGTTATTTGAGTCTTCTTTGATCTCTTATATGCATGATTGCTTATAGCCTCGTATTTCTTCTCTGATATTTGGGTTTTGTTTGGCCAACTTGATCTATTTATCTTGCAATGGGAAGAGGTGCTTTGTGATGGGTTCGATCTTACGGTGCTTGATCCCAGTGATAGAAGGGGAACCGACACGTATGTATCATTGCTATTAAGGATAACAAGATGGGGTCTATTTCTACATAAATAGATCTTGTCTACATCATGTCATCGTTCTTATTGCATTACTCCGTTTCTCCATGAACTTAATACACTAGATGCATGCTGGATAGCGGTCGATGTGTGGAGTAATAGTAGTAGATGCAGGCAGGAGTCGGTCTACTAATCTTTTGGACGTGATGCCTATATAATGATCATTGCCTGGATATCATCATGATTATTTGAAGTTCTATCAATTGCCCAACAGTAATTTGTTTACCCATCGTTTGCTATTTTTCTCAAGAGAAGCCACTAGTGAAACCTACGACCCCCGGGTCTCTTCTTTATTATATTTGCCTTCGCGATCTATTTTTATTTGCTTTTATTTTCAGATCTATTAAAACAAAAATACAAAAATACCTTGCTGCACTTTATTTTATTTGAGATCTATTTATCCCATCTATCATATTTTTATCCCATCATCTTGCCAATTTCTGGCGCCGTTACCCGAAAGGGATTGACAACCCCTTTAATACGTCGGGTTGCGAGTATTTGTTATTTGTGTGCAGGTGCCGTTCACGTAGTGTTGCGTGGTTCTCCTATTGGTTCGATAACCTTGGTCTCATCACTGAGGGCAATACCTACCATAGCTGTGCTGCATCATCCCTTCCTCTTTGGGGAAATACCGACGTAGTTCAAGCCGCATCAATCACCACCACCTCCTTCTTCATCACGAAAAGAAAATTGAGTATCGGGTATGGGCACTCCCCTTGGCTTGTGCGAAGCTTGGGGGAGGTGCCCCGGTATCTTATCACCTCCACTATCTTTTGCCTTTATTTACCTTAGTTTGATCCATAGTTATCTTTTGCTTTAGATGAATAAAAGCTTAGTTCGATCCTTTCTTTTCGAGAGTTTGCTTAGTGATCTATCCTTGTAATCATGTGCGAGATATATAATAAAGTTTAGTTTGAGTTTTTCTTTCTTTACTTTCATGTTCCAATAAAAAGAAAGGAAATAAATGAAAAAGATCATATGCTAATCTTATGGTAAGTAATGATATCACATAAGGAAAAGTATAAGTAGAAAATTTTATTGGAGCTTGACAAACATAGCATTGGTCAATGATGCAATTCATGAAAGAATTAATAAGGGAAGAGAAGATTCACATGCAAATACACTATCTTGGAAATCTTTTCTGATTGTGAGCTCCCATCAAAATATTATATGCCAAAATTGTTAACGTTGGACAAGGAAGACAACGTAATGATTTATGTTTGTTCATATTCACATAGAAGTTATATTGTCATAGATCCTTCAACATGTGGTGCTTGCCCCCTATCTTTGCTAGCCAAAAATTCCGCACTAAGTAGAGATACTACTTGTGCATTCAAAAACCCTTAAACCCAAATCTTGTTTTGAGAGTCCACCATACCTACCTATGGATTGAGTAAGATCCTTCAAGTAAGTTGTCATCGGTGCAATAAGGCAATAAAAATTGTTCTAAAAGTGTTAGATCATTTAGTGTAAAAGAAAATTGAGCGTTGTATGAACTTGTGATGGCAAAGAATAAAAGCGACAACCTGCATAATAAAGGTTGCTATCATAAGGGGCAGTATAATGTGATGTTCTTTTGCACTAAGGGATTGAGCATACAAACAAAAAGCGCATGGCAACCTCTGCTTCCCTCTGTGAAGGGCCTATCTTTTACTTTTATGTATTTACTTTTATGCAAGAGTCAAAGTTTTCTCTCTATTCCATTTTATTTTTCTCCTTTGGCAAGCATCATGTGGTGAGGAAAGATCTAGGCACATATATCCAGTTGGATATGGGTAGCATGAGTTATTATTGTTGACATCACCCTTGAGGTGAGTATGTTGGGAGGCGAAACTATAAGCCCCTATATTTCTGTGTGTCTGGTTGAAACGTTTTGCTCATGTGTATGCGGTGAGTGTTAGCAATCATAGAAGACTATATGATGGTTGAGTATGTGGACTTGCCTAAAGGCTCCGATACGTGACCCTTCCTGAAAAGATGATGAATTGTAGTTGCAAAGTTGACTGAGAACATAGTTTGTTGGTTTCCAATAGAGTTTATGCTTGATACTTCGATGTTGTGATGAATTGTTACTTGTTCATGAGAAGTCTATGATAAAAGTTTTATGTTAAAGTTTGTTGCTGTTATAATAAGATACATGATGCTTCTATGTCCGTATTTTGTTTTTATCGACACCTCTCTCTCTAAGCATGTGGACATGTTTTTCGATTTCGGTTTTCGCTTGAGGACAAGCGAGGTCTAAGCTTGGGGGAGTTGATACGTCCATTTTGCATCATGTTTACCTACTGTTATTTATAATGTTTTTATGCATAATAATGCTTTTTTGGAGTAATTCTAATGCCTTTTCTCTCATAATATGCAAGGTTTACACAAAGAGGGAGAATTTCGGCAGCTGGAAATCTGGACCTGAAAAAGCTACGTCAGGCCACCTATTCTGCACAACTCCAAATGAGCTGAAACTTCACGAGGAATTTCTATGGAATAAATGAGAAATACTGGAGTAAATAACTACCAGTGGGGGGCCACCTGGTGAGCACAAGACACCAGGATGCGCCAGGCCCCCCAGGCGCGCCCTGGTGGGTTGTGCTCAGCCCAGCCCACCTCCGGTGCCCATCTTCTGGTATATAAGTCATTTTGACCTAGAAAAATAAGGAGAGGACTTTCGGGATGAAGCGCCGCCGTCTCGAGGCGGAACTTGGGCAGGAGCACTTTTGCCCTCCGGTGGAACGATTCCACCGGGGGAACTTCCCTCCCGGAGGGGGAAATCATCGTCATCATCATCACCAACAACTCTCCCATCTTGGGGAGGGTAATCTCCATCAACATCTTCAACAGCACCATCTCCTCTCAAACCCTAGTTCATCTCTCATGTTCAATCTTTGTACCGGAACCTCAGATTGGTACCTGTGGGTGACTAGTAGTGTTGATTACATCTTGTAGTTGATTGCTATATGGTTTATTTGGTGGAAGATTATATGTTCAGATCCATTATGCTATTTAATACCCCTCTGATCATGAGCATGTTTATCACTTGTGAGTAGTTACTTTTGTTCTTGAGGTCACGGGAGAAATCATGTTGCAAGTAATCATGTGAACTTGATATGTGTTCAATATTTTGATAGTATGTATGTTGTGATTCCCTTAGTGGTGTCATGTGAACGTCGACTACATGACACTTCACTATACTTGGGCCTAAGGGAATGCATTGCGGAGTAGTTATTAGATGATGGGTTGCTAGAGTGACAGAAGCTTAAACCCTAGTTTATGCGCTACTTCGTAAGGGACCGATTTGGATCCAAAAGTTTAATGCTATGGTTAGATTTATTCTTAATACTTTTCTCGTAGTTGGGGATGCTTGCGAGGGGGTTAATCATAAGTAGGAGGTTTGTTCAAGTAAGAACAGCACCTAAGCACCAATCCACCCACATATCAAATTATCAAAGTAGTGAACACAAATCAAACCAACATGATGAAAGTGACTAGATGAAATTCCCGTGTACCCTCAAGAACGCTTTGCTTATCATAAGAGACCGTTTTGGCCTGTCCTTTGCCTCAAAAGGATTGGGCTATCTTGCTGAACTTTTGTTATCGTTACCGTTACTTGCTCGTTACAAATTATCTTGCTATCAAACTACTCGCTACCTACAATTTCAGTGCTTGCAGACATTACCTTGCTGAAAACCACTTGTCATTTCATTCTGCTCCTCGTTGGGTTTGACACTCTTACTTATTGAAAGGACTATGATTGATGCCCTATACTTGTGGGTCATCAAGCATCAAGTGTTGATGGTTAACAAGACCACCAGTTTCAAGAAAAAGGGCAAGGGAAAGAAAGGGAACTTCAAGAAGAACGACAAGCAAGTTGCCGCTCTCGTGAAGAAACCCAAAGTTGGACCCAAGCATGAGACTGAGTGCTTCTACTGCAAGGGTAATGGTCACTGGAAGCGTAACTGCCCCAAATACTTGGCGGATAAGAAGGATGGCAAAGTGAACAAAAGTATATTTGATATACATGTTATTGATGTGTTCCTTGCTAATGCTCGTAGTAGCACTTGGATATTTGATACTGGTTCGGTTGCTCATATTTGGAACTCAAAATAGGAGCTGCAGAATAAATGAAGAATGGCTAAGGAAGAGGTGATGACGCGCGTCGGGAATGGTTCCAAGGTTGATGTGATCGCCGTCGGCACGCTGCCTCTACATCCACCTTCGGGATTAGTTTTAGACCTCAATAATTGTTATTTGGTGCCAGCGTTGAGCATGAACATTATATCTGGATCTTGTTTATTGCGAGACGGTTATTCATTTAAATCAGAGAATAATAGTTGTTCTATTTATATGAGTAACATCTTTTATGGCCACACACCCTTAGTGAATGGTCTATTCTTGTTGAATCTCGATTGTAGTGATACACATATTCGTAATATTAATGCCAAAAGATGCAAAGTTGATAATGATAGTGCAACATACTTGTGGCACTGCCGTTTAGGTCATATTCGTGTAAAGCCTATAGCCTATAAGAAACTCCATGCGGATGGACTTTTGGAATCACTTGATTATGAATCATTTGATACTTGCGAACCATGCCTCATGGGCAAGATGACTAAAACTCCGTTCTCTGGAACAATGGAGCGAGCTAATGACTTATTGGAAATAATACATACCGATGTATGTGGTCCGATGAGTGTCGAAGCACGCGGCGGGTATCATTATTTTCTAACCTTCACAGATGATTTGAGCAGGTATGGGTATATCTACTTGATGAAACACAAGTCTGAAACATTGGAAAAGTTCAACGAATTTCAAAATGAAGTGGAGAATCATCGTAACAAGAAAATAAAGTTTCTACAATCTGATCGCAGAGGCAAATATTCGAGTTACAAGTTTGGCTTTCATTTAAAACAATGTGGAATAGTTTCACAACTCACGCCACCTGGAACACCACAGCGTAATGGTGTGTCCGAACGTCGTAACAGTACTTTATTAGATATGGTGCATTCTATGATGTCCCTTACCGATTTGCCACTATTGTTTTGGGGTTATGCATTAGAGACAACCACATTCACATTAAATA
The DNA here is from genome assembly GCA_011799875.1 of Thinopyrum elongatum. Classification (NCBI taxonomy): domain Eukaryota; kingdom Viridiplantae; phylum Streptophyta; class Magnoliopsida; order Poales; family Poaceae; genus Thinopyrum; species Thinopyrum elongatum. Next base: position 36,940 of record JAAAXO010000101.1, on the reverse strand, counting down.
GGGCACCGTCTAAATCCGTTGAGACGACACCGTATGAACTATGGTTTGGCAAGAAGCCTAAGCTGTCGTTCCTTAAAGTTTGGGGATGCGACGCTTATGTTAAAAGGCTTCAGCCTGATAAGCTCGAACCCAAAGCGGAGAAGTGCGTCTTCATAGGATACCTAAAAGAAACTATTGAGTATACCTTCTACCACGGGTCCGAAGGCAAAATCTTTGTTGCTAAGAATGGGTCCTTTCTAGAGAAGGAGTTTCTCTCAAAAGAAGTGAGTGGGAGGAAAGTAGAACTTGATGAGGTAGTTGTACATGCCCTCGAATCGGATGGTAGTACATCAGGGAAAACTATTCCCATGATGCCTACACCAATCAGAGAGGAAGCAAATGCTGATGATCATGAACCTTCAGATCAAGTTACCACTGGACCTCGTAGGTCGACCAAAACACGCTCCACACCAGAGTGGTACGGTAATCCTGTCCTGGAAGTCATGTTGTTGGACAATGGTGAACCTACGAACTATGAAGAAGCTATGACAAGCTCAAATTCCGACAAATGGCTTGAGGCCATGAAATCTGAGATAGGATCCATGTATGAGAACAAAGTGTGGAATTTGGTGGACTTGCCCGATGATCGGCAAGCCATTGAGAATAAATGGATCTTTAAGAGGAAGACGGACGCTGACAGTAATATCACTGTCTACAAAGCTTGTCGCAAAAGGTTTTCGACAAGTTCAAGGGGTTGACTAATAACCCACAATTATAGGGGATCACAACAGTTTTCGAGGGTAGAGTATTCAACCCAAATTTATAGATTAGACACAAGGGGAGCCAAAGAATATTTGCAAGTATTAGCAGCTGAGTTGTCAATTCAACCACACCTGGAGATTAAATATCTGCGGCAAAGTGATCAGTAGCACAGTAATATGATAGTTTTGATAGCAGTGGTAACAGTAACAATAACGGTAACAGTGATAGCAATGGTTTTGTAGCAAGTGTAACAGTAACAATAACAATAGTAACTGTAACGCCCCCAGTGGTTAGCCATAGTAATCCCATTTTGATAATGCCAAGTCAACATGATTAACAGTGCCAAATTCTCATTTGCATCATGTTGCATTTCAACCCCCAACTCAAAATTCACATTTAAAATACTAAGTGAAATTCAAAAGTCCACAAATATGAAAACTAAAATGTTGGTCATGTGGCAAATATTCCATCACTAATTATGGCTGTGGACCAACAACCTTGCAATGTGAAAATTAATGCCCTTAACTAATTAAAACAGGGGCTAAAAATAATTATTAAATATCTTTTCAAATTAATAAAATATTAAACTATTTTATTTGGCTGTCCAAATTAATGTCGCAGTGGTATAATACTAAATACTAATTTAGGTGTTGAAATTATATTTTACAAAACTAAAATGAATTAAGAGCTAAAACAGAAACAGAAAAAGAAAAAGGAAAAGAGAAAACAGAAAAGCTAAAACAAGAAGAAAAAAACAAAAGGACCCCCCCAGCTGGGCCACGGCCCAGCTGGCCACCAGGCCGCCAGACCGGCCCAGCTCGCCCCCGCCTGGCCTATATAGGCCTGCTCCCCCCACCGAACCCTAATTTCCCCCCTCTCGCTCCCCACTCCCTCGTCCCTCCTCTGCCTCCCCCGACTGGATCAGGGCAGCGGCCCCGCGCCCCCGACGCCGGCGCCGCCCCTCCCCGTCATCAGACCCCGCCCCCGGCTCATCGCCTCGCTACTCTCCTCCCCCCTGGTTCTGGATCGGGTCGGGAGAGGAGGTCCCGACCGGCCCCGACGCGCCCGTCGCCCCCACCGTGGCCGCCCCGGCCGGCAACTTCGCTGGCGACCTCACCCAGTCGCCACCAACGCCGCCGGCCACCCCTGCCTCGCCTACCCCCTCGTCAGCACCCCCCGGCCTCCGCTGCCGCCCTCCCCTCTCCCTTCGACGCCGCGCGCCGGAGCCGCGCTCACCGCGCCCCGTCGCAAGTCCCTTCCCCACCACCGCCGTCGCCCTGCTGCGGCCTCTCCGCCTCGCCCGCGCACGCCTTGCCGCCGCGCATGCCAGCCACCGCCCCTGCCCTGCATCCCCGTTCGCCGCCGTCGCCTGGCCCCGACCGGGCCAGCTCCGGCTGGCCGGCCGCGCCTTGGCCGTGGCCTCGCCGCCCCTGCTAGGCGAGCGCCCGCTCGGCGCCCGACGCCCGCGCGCCCGTGTGCCCGCAGTGGCCTCTGGGCCACTGGCGTATGGGCCCGGCCCCCCTGGGCCACTGACACGAGGGGCCCACGCCCCTGAAAACAAAAAAAAAACAAAAATAAATAAATAAAAATTATTAAAATTAATAATTAATTAATTAAATAGTAATTAATTAGTTTAATTAATCCTAATTAGATTAACCTAATCACTAGTTAAGTTAATTAAACCCTGATTAGCCTAACAGTCTATGACAGGTGGACCCCACCTGTCAGATTGTGCTGACGTCAGCATGATGTCATGCTGACATCATCAGCTACTGTTTCGGATAATGTTTAATTTAAATAATTAAATAAATTCCAGAAATTAATAAAAACTTTAGAAAATCATATAAAATAATCCGTAACTCAGATCGAAAAACTTTGTACATGAAAGTCGCTCAGAACGACGGGACGAATCCGAATTAGCGGTCCGTTCGTCCACCACACGTCCCTAACTATCCGAACATGCAACCGTTCCCCTCTTTTCGTCTGTCCGAAAAGCCGGACACCGGGAATACTTTCCCGGATGTTTTTCTCTTTCGCCGGTATTACCTAGCCCTACGATAGAACACCGCTAGCTTTGGTTATTGACATGTCATGCACTTGTTTGCTTAGTATTTACTGTTTCCTCCCCCTCTTCTCTCTCGGTAGCCCCCGACACCGATGTCGTCCCCGAGGCCGACACAGCTCCGGAGCCCGAAGACACCATTGAAAACCTTGCCCTTGCCGCCGAGCAACCAGGCAAGCCCCCCCTTTGATCATCCCGATATCGCCCATTCTATTTCTCATGCTTGCATTAGAATTGCTGCTGCTGCTGCTTTACCTATTCTGATGCATAGCCTGTTTATTGTATCCTGCTGTTGATAATTACCTGCATATCCTAAACTGCTTAGTATAGGCTGGGTAGAGACCTATCAGTGACCCCCTAGTCCCGACCGCCCCGCTGGATAATCCGAAGACCCGATCAACGGGATTGAAGACCAGGCCCCGGCACGGCACATCACCCCCTTAGTTGTAACGACACTGCAGCGTTACTATCGAGTGTCGAGGTTGATACCTCATGCAGCACTTCTGATGTTAACTCTGTAGAGTAGCTATTCGGTCATGGTCATCGACGGTGATTCCTCCTTCACCGCTTCCGACAACGACGCCGTCGTAAAACACCTCAAGTGTGAACCCAGTGAGGGTGATTCCTCCGAGTTCACCTTGACGGATACATCAAGTGGGAATTCAATGAGGGTGATACCTTGGATTCCTCTGATGTTATGGACACACGGATACTTGGACTTTACACTGTTACTTGGATAGGCGGGTCGACCCTGAGGGGTACCCGCGTGCGCCTGAGAGGCGAGTGTTGTGAAGACCGGTGCCTGTATGGTGCCCGAGTGATGAATACGAGGCGCGGCCGGGCATTCTTAACCCTTGCAGCAAGTCCTCGAGACAGGGCGACGGGGTCACATCTTTTGTGAGTCTCTGCTCGTTACCGTAAGCCCAAGTTACTAACGATTTGGATATTTGATCCGAGCAGGCCTCTGGCCTGATAGCACTAACCACCACGTGGGCATAGTATGGGTGTTCTGCATCATATGCATCAGCCGAAAGCTCTGTCAGATGTCCAGTTCAGCAGTGCGGCATGGAGTGATTGGCACCATTCCCGACAGAGGTGGTGCTTGGATCTGTGCCATGTGCGCAACGACCCGGAGGGCGAGGGGAGATGGCCAAGACCCCCTTGCGCTTAGGATGTAGACCAGCGGGGACCTCTCTGCTGAGCTGTAGGTAGGGTTGCGGTGTGTCGTTTGGCCGAGGCCGGGCATGACCCAGGAAAGTGTGTCCGGCCGGAGTTAATCGAGCGTGTTGGGTAAGTTGGTGCACCCCTGCAGGGAAGAAAACTTCTATCGATAGCCTATCCTACGGTAACAGACACTCGGAGTTGTATCCTGATTGATACAATTTAGAACTGGATACTTGGATACTATGGCTCTGGGATTGCTTCTCGTAGGGAGTCGAGAAGGGATCTCCGGACGAGGTTGATGATTGTATGGCTCTGGGATTGCTTTCTCGCAGGGCGTCGAGAAAGGATCTCTGGGTGAGGTTGAGACTTAATGATACTGTTACATTATATTGTACTGTCTACACTCTTCTAATGCTGCAAGACCTCTGAAGATGCTAGTCTTCGATAGGACTAGGCCTCCTCGCTATTCTGGCATTTCTGCAGCCCAGTCCACATATACAGCCTATATTTGAAAATGTTGCATATGTAGTGTAGATCCTTGCTTGCTGAGTACTTCTGAGTACTCACGGTTGCTTTGTTTTCCTTTTCTCCCCATATCAGTTTGTCGTGACTAGAGGACGGAGCCCCCTGAGACAGATGCCCCGTCGATCGACTACCACTACTACCCAGAGGATGGATACTACTATGAGTTGACTGACGACCAGGAGTAGGATCGGAGGGTCCCAGGCAGGAGGCCTACGCCTTTCGATCATAGTGTTTTATTTTGCCCCGCCTTTCTAAAGGCCTTTCTGTTTCTCTTTTAATATATGTACTCAGATATCTGATGCTTCCGCTGACGCTTGTACGCAAGCTTATGTATTCGAGCCCTCGAGGCCCCTGGCTTGTAATATAAAGCTTGTATGACTTTATTTATGTTTTAGAGTTGTGTTGTGATATCTTCCCGTGAGTCCTTAGGCTTGATCGTGTGCATTTGCGTGTATGATTAGTGCATGATTGAGATGGGGGCGTCACAGTAACTTAGCAAGAGCAATATGTGGAAAACTCGTAGGCATTGGGTCGGTGAATTCGTTGGATGATATTCATCATATAACAGTCATAACCTAGGGCGATACAGAACTAGCTCCAGTTCATAAATATAATGTAGGCATGTATTCCGTAAATAGTCATACGTGCTTATGAAAAGAACTTGCATGACATCTTTTGTCCTACCCTCCTGTGGTAGTGGGGTCCATAAGGAAACTAAGGGATATTAAGGCCTCCTTTTAAAAGAGAACTGGAACAAAGCATTAACACATAGTGAATACATGAACTGCTCAAACTACGGTCATCACCGAAAAGTATCCCGACTATTGTCACTCGGGGGTTTACGGATCATAACACGTAGCAGGTGCATATAACTTGCAAGAACGGATCTAGAACATAGATATAATGGTGAAAACATAAACGGTTCAGATCTGAAATCATGGCACTCAGGCCCTAGTGACAAGCATTAAGCATAGCAAAGTCATAGCAACATCAATCTCAGAACATAGTGGATACTCGGGATCAAGCCCCAATAAAACTAACTCGATTACATGATGAATCTCATCCAACTCCTCACCGAACAGCGAGCCTACGACGGGATTACTCACTCCCGGTGGGGAGCATCATGGAATTGGAGATGAAGGAGGGTTGGTGATGATGAAGATCGAAGATTCCCCTCTCCGGAGCCCAAAACAGACTCCAGATCTGGCCTCCCGATGAAGAACAGGAGGTGGCGGCGGCTCCGCCTGGTGAAACGCGATAATTCTTCCTCCCTTGATTTTTTTCTCCAAAAATAGGATTTTATAGCGTCGGAGTTAGGGTCTGCGGGGCCACCAGGTGGGCACAACCCACCTGGGCACGCCTGGAGGGGATGGCGCACCCTGGTGGGTTGTGCTCAACCAGGGGCCCCCCTCCGGTGGTTCTGGGCTCCAGTATTTTTCATTTGTTATAAAACAGTTCTCCAAAAAGTTTCATTCCATTCCGAGAACTTTTATTTCTGCACAAAAACAACACCATGGTAGTTCTGCTGAAAACAGCATCAGTCCGGGTTAGTTTCATTCAAATCATGCAAATTAGAGTCCAAAACAAGAGCAAAATTGTTAGGAAAAGTTGATACAAGAGAGACGTATCAACTCCCCCAAGCTTAAATCTTTGCTTGTCCTCAAGCAATTCAGTTGATAAACTGAAAGTGAAAAAGAAAAACTTTTACTAACTCTTTTTTTCTTGTTTACATAAATAAGCTTAAGTAGCACCCAGGTTTTCAGCAAAGATCATGACTAACCATGTCAACAATAACTCTTAAAAATTATATTAACTCATATCAATAGCATAAGCAACTAGAGAGCAATAATAAGATATCTCAAATGACAACACTTTGTCAAAACAACCATGATATAATATGACAACAGTGGTATCTCGCTAGCTCTTTCTGAGACCGCAAAACATAAATGCAGAGCACCTCCAAAGTTCAAGTAGTGACTAACATTGTAATTCATGGTAGAAAATATCCAGTCATGAAGCATTCAACATTAGCTATACATAATGCATGAGGATGACAATGGTGCTCTCAGATCTGGCGCTTGTTTGAGAAGGTGATGACGCAACATAAAATTAAATAGATAGTCCCTTCGTAGAGGGAAGCAGGGATTTGCAGAGGTGCCAGAGCTCGAAGCTTAAATCAGAGATAAATGAAATTTTGGGAAATGCACCCTTCCTGTTTACGTCACGACCAAAAGTTATCAATATCTTCCATGCTAAACAGATTAGTGGTGGTTCCCAAGCAATAAAAGTAAAGGTTTACCCCCCTCCACCAACAAACACACTCCACGGCTAGCCGAATCCACGAGTACCGTCCATACAAACATCAGTCCTGGGGGAGTTTTGTTTAGTTATTTGTAATTTTTGATTTCGGGACTGGGAATCCCTATTACCGCCCCTCTCATGCAAGGACGAGTGAATAAACACTCATCATGAGAATAACCCGCTTAGCATGGAAGATACCGACTACCCCCTGTCGCTCTATGAACAATCCAGGCACACAAAAACAGATGTTCATTTGAAATTTTAGAGGTGGCACATGCAAATTTACTTAGAACGGCAGGGTAATACCGAATATAGGTAGATATGGCGGACTCATCTGGAATAACTTTGGGTTTGGGGATTTTGATGCACAAGCAGTATTTCCGCTTAGTACGGGTGAAGGCTAGCAAATAGGTTGAGAAGCGGCCAGCTAGAGAGCAAAAACGGTCATGAACATGCATTATGCATAATAAACATTGAATACTAGCATGAGTAGGATATGAACACCATGAACATAAATATCATAGAGGCTATGTTGGTTTTGATTCAACTACATGCTGAACATGTGCCAAGTCAAGCCACTTGAAACATTCAGAGGAGGATACCATATCATCATACTACATCACAATCATTTTAATGCATGTTGACATCCAAGATAAATCATTATCCACTCCTAGCTACTTAAGCATGGCATGCGAAACTATAATCTCTAATTGTCATTGCAAGCATGTTTGATCATAATATGCTGAATCATGGATACTAGGTTAAACATATTTACAAAAACAGAACAAGTTGAGTTCATACCCATTTCTCTCAGCCACAGTCACTTCATCAAATATCGTCATTATTGCCTTTCACTTGCACGACCGAATGATATGAAAATAATAATAGTGCAAGAGTGCCTGGGACTAAGATGGAATCTGCAAACATTTTATTTAAAAGGAGAAGACAAGGTAATTTGGGTTCCTTGTTAGATCAACAATAATGCATATGAGAACCACTCAACATTTTCATCATGGTCTTCTCCTCGGTAAGACACAACAAAAAGAAAAGAAATTCAGAGAAACACATTGAAATATTTTTAGAGTTTTTAGTTTTTCTTGAGGAAAGCAAATTAAAGAGAAAAACAAAAATGAGAAAAACTATTTACACGGGAAAGCTCCCAACAAGCAAAAAGAAGAATCGGGAAATCTTTTTGGATTTTCTCAAAGTTTTTCAAACACACAAGAAGAAAGCGAGAAAATAAATCTAGCATGGATAGTACAATGAAAAAGAGGGAACACCGACAACTGGTATGAAATGTGTGCACATGAATGTAATGTCGGTGGAAATACGTACTCCCCGAAGCTTAGGCTTATGGCTTAGCTTGGTAATCACCATTCGTACCCTGGATAATAATCTGAATGATAGCCCACGGAGGCTCTAGGTGCGGCCTCCTCAGCTCGCTGAACTGCTTCGACTTCTGCCTTGTATGCGCGAGCCTCGTTCTCCAGAATATAATATCCCCTTTTGCTGTGGAAATCAAAGAGAGTAGGCGCAGACAAAACAATAGGTATAATGGGTTCTTTATTGAACCTTAAGTTATAAGTATAATCAGTGATTGTGCCCTTAAGGAACTTATGACGCTTCATGGCCTCAAAGTCTAAGTACTGGGTAGGTAAGATGGGATCGTTAGGATAAGGTGACACACCCAACTCCTTTGCTAAACGGGAAGCATAAATCCCACCATAAAAATAACCACTACCAGCGTTGTGTTGCAATTGGCGTGCAACAATCGCTCCAAGGTTATAACATTTAATACCCGTGGGAGCAGTGTGTATGAGGCTCAATTCAGGGGCACATAGTGTGCCGCAATCATGCTTGCCCACGATGCATTTGCCATTAAAGAGTGCAAACTATTGAATTGATGGGAAATGAATACTTTTTATTCTACCTTGTGTCACTCCTCTGTCCTCACCGTAACATAGAATAGTCAAAAATGACTCATATTCAGATCTTGGTGGCTCGTCCTGCGAACCCCAAAATGGAATTTTGCAAACACCACAAAACACTTCTAGAGGTATGGTAAATGGACGGTCATAAAGTTTAAACGAGACTCTAGACTCACGAGGATAAAATTTAAATTCTTTAGTAAATGTTTCTGTGAGGCTGAGATGCTGGATGCACTTGTCTTCAATGTAGGGACCGAGCTCGGCGTTGTGAACATATTGCTCAAATCCTTCTTTAATACCTGCACTCACCATGAAATCATTGCACGACCATAAACATGATTTGATAGCGGCATCCCTTATTGAACGTGCACTTGGTTCGACATAAGATCGATGTATCGAGTCACTACTAGATGATGCCTCCAAGGACCTGCTCCTCGAAGAACTCCTTCCAAAGAAACTCATTTCATTCGCGTACAAATTTCTAAAAAATTTTGGGTCACAAAATTTTGTCAACTAAATTCTACAAGATTGATAGCAAATACTCATAAGGATGCATAGAGGCCATATTAAGCATTCAAACTACTTAGAACTCTAAGAATTCAACATGCAAGTTCATCTACAGCAGCACCAAGAGTAGCTAATTATTCAAAATATAAACCACTAAAGCAAAAACTAATTGGAGCAATGGGGGAGCCACATGCCAAGTAGCAATCCCCCAAAACAGTTTTGGAAATGGAGCTTCGAGCAAAGAGATCGAAATCCGTGGGTTTGAGAGCAAGAACACGAGAGAGAGAGAGAGCTATGGTAATTTTTTTCTGGAGGTACAAGAAGGAATGGGCTCAAGAGATAAGTGAGGGGACCCACGTGGGGACCACAACCCACCAGGGCGCGCCTGGGGTTGCTGGCACGCTCTAGTGTCTTGTGGTCACAAGGTGCACCCCCCTCTGATGTTATTTGCACTAAAAATTCAGAAATATTCAGAAAAAATCGTATTAAATTTTCAGGGCATTTTGAGCACTTTTATTTTTGGGTCTTTTTTTATTGCTTTGGGTCATTTTTTATTTCATGGGAAATTTAGAAAACAGACAAGACATGGCATTTTATTTTATTTAACTAAGAAAAATAGAAGACAAAAGATAGGGACAGAATGTGGTGTCTACTAGATTCATCGACTTCATACCTCTCAAAAATGATGCATTAATAAGGTTGATCAAGTCTTATTAACAACCACTTCCGATTAGCATGAAACCGAAGAGCTTTCGTAAGATACTAAGTTACCTCAATGGGGATATGCATGTCCCCAACAATAAGCATTTCATATTTCTTTTTGGCAGTTGGTAGAGGTAGTTGGAAACTTCTAATAGTGAGTGTCGGGGATTTTTCAATAACTTTAATACCATTCATTTGGAACTGTTTCTTTGGAAAGTGCACCGTATGCTCATTGCCATTGATATGAAAAGTGACCTTGCTTTTATTGCAATCAATAACAGCCCCTGCAGTATTCTAGAGGGTCTACCAAGGATAATCGACATGTTGTCGTCCTCGGGCATCTCAAGTATAACAAAGTCAGTTAAAATAGTAACATTTGCAATAACAACGGGCACATCCTCACAACCGATAGGTATGGCAGTTGATTTGTCAGCCATTTGCAAAGATATTTTAGTAGGTGTGAGTTTATTCAAATCAAGTATTTTATATAACAAGAAAGGCATAACACTAACACCAGCTCCTAAATCACATAAAGCAGTTTTGACATAATTTCTTTTGATGGAGCAAGGTATAGTTGGTATTCCAGGATCTCCAAGTTTTTTAGGTACTCCATCCTTAAAAGAATAGTTAGTAAGCATGGTGGAGATTTTAACTTCAGGTATTTTTCTTTTATTAGGGATGATGTCTTTCATATATTTTGCATAAGGGGCCATCTTTAAAATATCAGTCAAGCGAGTACGCAAAAGACTGGCCTAATCATTTCAGCAAAGTGTTCAAATTCTTCATCATCTTTATTCTTAGTTGGTTTAGGTGGAAAGGGCATGGGTTTCTGAACCCATGGCTCTCTCTTTGCCATGTTTCCTAGCAACAAAGTCTCTTTTGTCATATCTTTTATTTTTAGGTTGATCAACAGCTGGTTCTATTTCAACATCATTATCTGGCTCTTAGCATTGTTGTCGGTGTACTAAAGTTTGGGTTTTTTTAGTACCCCTTACTTGTGCACGAGCAATTGTAGCCGCGCCCGCGGCAAGGCTTGATGGGGACAGCTGGAGGCAAAATGCAAGATAAGCTGGAGCCCCGGCAAGATCCTTGCCGGGGCGGCTCGCGAGGCCCCGCCAAGATCCTTGCCGGGATGACTTGCGAAGCACTGACAAGAACACCACTCTTGAGGTTGAGAGCTCTGACACCATCGACAATGTCAAGACCAAGGCCCAGGGGCGCATGCGTAGTGGCATGCAGATCTTTGTGAAGATTGGATGACCAAGTTCCTGGCGAGACCCTTGCCAGGGATGTTTGCGAGACCCCGGCAAGATCCTTGCCGGGGACATTGACGTAGCCACGACAAGACTCCACCGCTCCGGCACCACTCTAGCATGGCGACCGACTTGCCAGCCATGCAAGCGCCTACGTGGTGGCATGCAGATCTTCGTGAAGATCCTGCCACAGTTCCGGCGCAGCGGTTAGCCAGCCAGCCTGGCATTGCATGCCTCGTCAGCCTGGATACGTGTCAAGGCAGAGTGAAGTGGTGACGGACGGGACGAGCTCTGTTCCCGTCCCCGATAAAGCTAGGGGGCACATAACCAGCGCAATTAATGCGTTTTGTCCCAGGACGTTAGTGATAAAGATAGCTACTTTACACCTCCTATGTGCCACTGTGGCAGCCCCTTGGACGTATAAAAGGAGGCCCAAGGCATACTGGAGAAGGATTCAGACTTTTCGGACTCTCCGGCCCAGCTTACATGCTTAGTAGCTAGCCGAAGCTCTAGAACACAGAATATACATACAAAGCAGGACTAGGGTTTTACGCTTCTCAGCGGCCCGAACCTGGGTAAAAATCCCTCGTGTTGATCGTTAGATCTGCTCTTTGCGCACCCCTCTTCCCTGCCAAACCATAGAAGGGATCCACTCGATCCCATAGGTGTCGTTTCCCCGACAATTGTCTTGTTGGGTGTCTTCATGAACATCATCGTTATCATTTTCTTTTTCATTATCACTAGATGAATGTTCATTACCAGATTGAGTTTCAGCATCAGAAATAGAGACATCATTGTTATCTTCAGTAGGTTTTTCTCTCTCAGGTTCACTAGAGGTATCCAAAGTCCTTTCATTTTTCTTTTTCTTTTTCTTTTTAGAAGGACTAGCTGCATCAGTGTTAATTCTTTGATAGTCTTGTTCAATTCTTTTAGGGTGTCCCTCAGGATAAAGTGGTTCCTGAGTCATTTTGCCCCCTCTAGTTGCTACTCTAACAGCAAAATCATTTATATTATTATTCATTTCATCAAGCAATTCTCTTTGAGATTTAGCAACTTGTTCTAAGGGTTCGAACTATAGAGGCATGTTTCCCTACACCTCTAACATCATTGGAGATTCTAAATAACAAGTCACTCAAGTGGGCAATCATATCAGAATTATATTTCAATTGTTTCGTAAGATTGGCATTGAAGTGATCTTGTTTCATTATGTAGTTGTCAAACTCATATAAGCACTGACTAGGATGTTTATTATAAGGGATATCACCTTCATCAAACTTTAATAAATAATTTACCTATACCACCCGTGGTGGTGGTGTGTCAAGTCCATTTATTACTTCAATAGGTGGCAAATTCTTAACATCCTCTGCTTTAATACCTTTTTCCTTCATACATTTCTTTGCCTCTTGCATATCTTTAGGACTGAGATATAAGATACCCCTCTTCTTCGGAGTGGGCTTAGGCGGTGGTTCAGGAAGAGTCCAATCATCATAATTTTTCAATATATGATTCAATAATTCCTCAGCTTGTTCAACAGTTCGTTCCCTGAAAAAACAACCAGCACAACTATCTAGGAAGTCCCTAGAAGCATCGGTTAGTCCATTATAGAAGATATCTAGTATTTCATTTTTCTTAAGTGGATGATCTGACAAATCATTAAGTAATTGGAGAAGACTCCCCCAAGCTTGTGGGAGACTCTCTTCTTCAATTTACGCAAAGTTAAATATTTCCTGTAATGCAGCTTGTTTCTTATGAGCAGGAAAATATTTTTCAGAGAAGTAGTAAATCATATCCTGGGGACTACGCACACAAGCAGGAGTAAGAGTATTGTACCATGTCTTAGCATCACCCTTTAACGAGAACGGAAATAACTTGAGAATATAATGGTAGCGAATTTTCTCATCATGAGCAAAAAGGGTGGCTATATCATTTAACTTAGTAAGATGTGCCACAATAGTTTCATTTTCATAACCATGGAAAGGATCATATTCAACCAGAGTAATCAACTTTGGGTTGACAGAGAATTTCATAATCCTTATCAGTAACAAAGATTGGTGAAGTAGCAAACTGAGGATCATATTTCATTCTAGTATTCAAAGTTTTCTTTCAGTTTGCATAATAATTTCTTAAGATCATCTCTATCATTGCAAGCAAGAAAGTCTCTAGCTATCTCCTCATCCATAACGCAACCCTCAGGTATCTTAGGCAATTCATATCTAGGAGCGCTAGGTCTAACAGGTGTTTCAAGATTTTCAGTTTCAAGCATTTCATCAGTTTCGGTAATTTCTTTCTCTTTAACTCTAGCAATTTGTTCATCAAGAAATTCACCTAATGGCACATTATCATCAAGCAAGGTACTAGCACCATCATGAGTAGCATTTATAGCAGAAGTAGCATCATCAATAACTTGCGACATATCAGGATTAATAGCATGTGGTGGTGTTGCAAGTCTACTCAAAACAGAAGGTGAATCAAGTGCAAAGTGTGATGGCAGTTCCTTACCTCCCCCTGTTTTAGAGGGAACAATCTTGGTTTTAGTATCCTTCAGATTCTTCATAGTGATAAATTGATAATAATCCCAAGTGACTCAACAAATATAGCTATGCTCCCCGGCAACGGGGCCAGAAGAAGGTCTTGATAACCCACAAGTATAGGGGATCGCAACAGTTTTCGAGGGTAGAGTATTCAACCCAAATTTATAGATTCGACACGAGGGGAACCAAAGAATATTTGCAAGTATTAGCAGCTGAGTTGTCAATTCAATCACACCTGGAGATTAAATATCTGCGGCAAAGTGATCAGTAGCACAGTAATATGATAGTTTTGATAGCAGTGGTAACAGTAACAGTAACAGTGATAGCAATGGTTTTGTAGCAAGTGTAATAGTAACAATAGCAGTAGTAACTTAGCAAGAGCAATATGTGGAAAACTCGTAGGTATTGGATCGGTGAATTCATTGGATGATATTCATCATATAACAGTCATAACCTAGGGCGATACAGAACTAGCTCCAGTTCATAAATATAATGTAGGCATGTATTCCGTAAATCGTCATACGTGCTTATGAAAAGAACTTGCATGGCATCTTTTGTCCTACCCTCCTGTGGTAGCGGGGTCCATAAGGAAACTAAGGGATATTAAGGCCTCCTTTTAATAGAGAACCGGAACAAAGCATTAACAAATAGTGAATACATGAACTCCTCAAACTACGATCGTCACCGGAAAGTATCCCAACTATTGTCACTCTGGGGTTTACAGATCATAACACATAGCAGGTGCATATAACTTGCAAGATCGGATCTAGAACATAGATATATTGGTGAAAACATAAACGGTTCAGATCTAAAATCATGGCACTCGGTCCCCAGTGACAAGCATTAAGCATAGCAAAGTCATAGCAACATCAATCTCAGAACATAGTGGATACTAGGGATCAAGCCCTAACAAAACTAACTCGATTACATGATGAATCTCATCCAACTCCTCACCGACCAGCAAGCCTACCAAGAAATTACTCACTCCCGGTGGGGAGCATCATGGAATTGGACATGAAGGAGGGTTGGTGATGACGAAGATCGAAGATTCCCCTCTACGGAGCCCCAAACAGACTCCAGATCTGGCCTCTCGATGAAGAACAGGAGGTGGCGGAGGCTCCGCCTCGTGAAACGCGATAATTCTTCCTCCCTTGATTTTTTTCTCCAAAAATAGGATTTTATAGCATCGGAGTTAGGGTCTGCGGGGCCACCAGGTGGGCACAACCCACCTGGGCGCCCCTGGAGGTGGTGGCGCATCCTGGTGGGTTGTGCTCAACCAGGGGCCCCCCTCCGGTGGTTCTTGGCTCCTGTGTTTTTCATTTATTGTAAAACAATTCTCAAAAAAGTTTTGTTCCATTCCGAGAACTTTTATTTCTATATAAAAACAACACCATGGTAGTTCTGCTGAAAACAACGTCAATCCAGGTTAGTTTCATTCAAATCATGCAAATTAGAGTCGAAAACAAGAGCAAAAGCGTTAGGAAAAGTAGATACGATGGAGTCGTATCATTGACTACGATGAGACTTTCTCACCTGTAGCGATGCTCAAGTCTGTCCGAATCTTTTTAGCAATTGCCGCATTTTATGATTATGAAATCTTGCAAATGGACGTCAAAACTGCATTCCTTAACCGGTTTCTTAAGGAAGAGTTGTATATGATGCAACCGGAAGGTTTTGTCAATCCTAAAGGTGCTAACAAAGTGTGCAAACTCCAGCGATCCATCTATGGACTGGTGCAAGCATCTCAGAGTTGGAATAAACGCTTTGATGAGGTGATAAAAGCATTTGGTTTTATACAAACTTATGGTGAAGCCTGTATTTACAAGAAAGTGAGTGGGAGGTCTGTAGCATTTCTAATATTATATGTGGATGACATATTGCTGATTGGAAATGATATGGAATTTTTGGATAGCATAAAAGGATATTTGAATAAGAATTTTTCAATGAAAGACCACGGTGAAGCTGCTTACATATTGGGCATCAAGATCTATAGGGATAGATTGAGACGCTTAATAGGACTTTCACAAAGCACATACCTTGACAAAGTTCTGAAGAAGTTCAAGATGGAACAGTCAAAGAAAGGGTTCTTGCCTATGTTGCAAGGTGTGAAATTGAGTAAGACTCAAAGCCCGACCACGGCAGAAGATAGAGAGAGAATGAAAGTCATTCCCTATGCCTTAGCCATAGGTTCTATAATGTATGCCATGCTGTGTACCAGACCTGATGTATGCCTTGCCAGAGGATTTTGAGCGCTTTGCTGAAATGATTAGACCTATCTTTTTGCGTGTGCATTTGACTGATATGCTTAAAATGCCTCCTTATGCGAAGTATATGAAAGATATTGTTACTAATAAAAGAAGGATACCAGAAGTTGAAACTTCCACCATGCTTGCTAATTATACTTTCAAGGGTGGAATACCAAAGAAACTTGGAGATCCAGGAATACCAACTATACCATGCTCCATTAAAAGAAATTATGTTAAAACTGCCTTATGTGATCTTGGAGCCGGTATTAGTGTTATGCCTTTGTCTTTATATCGTAGACTTGAATTGAATAAGTTGACACCTACTGAAATCTCATTGCAAATGGCTGATAAATCAACTGCTATACCCATCGGTATTTGTGAGGATGTGCCTGTTGTGGTTGCAGACATTACTATCTTAACGGACTTTGTTATTCTTGATATTCCCGAGGACGACAGTATGTTGATCATCCTTGGTAGACCCTTTTTGAATACTGCAGGGGCTGTTATTGATTGCGACAAAGGCAATGCCACTTTTCATGTTAATGATAATGAGCATACGGTACACTTTCCGAAGAAGTAACCTCAAGTTCATAGTACCAATTCTATTGGAAAATTTTCAACTATTACTATTGGAGGTTTTGAATTCCCTCTTCCTACTGTCAAAAAGAAATATGATATTCTTATTGTTGGGGACATGCACATCCCCGTTGAGGTAACCTAGTGTTATTCGAAAATTCTCCGGTTTCATGTCATTCGGAAGAAGTTTGTTAATAAGACTTGATCAACCTTGTTAATGGATTCCTTTTGATGAGCATGAGATGGATGAATTTAGAAGGCACAACTCTCTGTACCCATCTTTTACTTTCTGTTATTTAGATTAAATAAAGCAAAAATAGTATTTTCTGTCTGTTTTCTGAATTATCCATGCAATAAAAAAACGTCCCGAAAATAAAAGTTCTCCAAATGCCCTGAAAATTTAGTA
Organism: Thinopyrum elongatum; assembly: GCA_011799875.1. NCBI lineage: Eukaryota > Viridiplantae > Streptophyta > Magnoliopsida > Poales > Poaceae > Thinopyrum > Thinopyrum elongatum. Next base: position 19,998 of record JAAAXO010000101.1, on the reverse strand, counting down.
TGATTTTTTATAGAATATTTGAGAATTTTTGGCACTGAACACACACCAGGGGGCCTCACCAGTGAGCCACAAGGGTGGAGGGCGCGTCCTACCCCCTAGGCGCGCCCCTGTCCTTGTGGGCCCCACGAGGCCCCCCTCTACTTATTCCAGCACCCATCCACTTCGTCTTCCTCCAAAAAAAATCATCCCATAGCTCAAACTCATGTTCTTGCTCATTTTGCTGCCATTTTCGATCTCCTTGCTCAAAGCTCCATTCACAAAACTGCTTTGGGGGATTGTTCTTCGGTATGTGACTCCTCCAATGTTCGAATTAGTTTTTGTTCTAGTGCTTTATTCATTGCAAATTTTTGCTACTATGGTGACCTTGTTCTTGAGCTTGCATGTCAAATTTATACGGTCCAAAGTAGTTTTGATGCATGATATATCCTCTAGACATGTGTGGGAGTAGTTGCTATGAATTTTGTTGAGTTTGGTTCAGTTTTATTTTGAGTCACTAAAAATTTCAGAAATTTTCAGAGGAAGAAAATTTTGAGGAGATTGATGAGAGGCTCCTCGAGCCGGGGTTGGAAGGATAAGGAAAATGAGGAGAAGGAGAAGCCTAAGTACAATCTTCCTCGCGCCGCGGAGATTCGGCCGTGTGAATGGCCATGTGATGCATTCCTACAAGCGGCCGGAATTTATGAGGACTTCTATTATTTGGCTGAGAATGCAGGCATCACCGACTTCCTCCACGACCAGTGTGATCAGTATCTCCTACTCACTAATACTTTCATGCAAAATTTTCATTTTCATGCTAGGAGATCACCACCCACGATAGAATTTCACTTATATGATGAGCATAAGGAGATGACGCTTTATGACTTTTGTGAGGTTTGTAAATTACCTTATGAGGGTAGCATCGAGGAACCACGTCCTAGAGATGTGGAAGATTTTATTGATGAAGTTACCGTAGGGGAAAGGAGAAGGGTGTCGGAAGCGAGAGTGGCTAGTTTACATTTTCCTGTTTTACTCTACAACTCATTATTTGCTGGGAGATGTTTAATTGGTCGTGGGGAGAGTGGAGGCCTTAGTGCCCCTGACCTTGCCATTTTGCGCCATGCTTTACTTCGCGATAAAACTTTTAGTATAGGCGCTATGGTTGCTAAACGATTAAGTTTAAACCGTACAAAGGGTCCTATTTTCGGAGGTATCTTTGCCTCCCGCCTTGCTAGACGCTTCGAGATACCCATTAGGCACTATGAGAAAGACGAGAAACTGCTACCCACTATATACTTAGATTATGACAGCATGGTAGCACATAAGTTTATTCGCTATGATGAGGAAAAGAGACTCATTTATAACTTGATATTTAGCGAGGATACCTTTCAGATTATTACCTTGCCTGCACCTACTTTGTTCGATATTCATTCAGGAAGGTACTTCGTTTTGCCCGCGGACATTCATGCATAGTGGGAGGGGACATGATCCCCAGCTCCTGAGCCAGAGCCATCACCTGATCCATATCAGGAGTCTATTTATCAGTGGGATCCACAGGAGCTCGCCAACCAGTGGAATCCCCAGGACCCTCCTCAGTACACCGGAGAGGGCTACTTTGACCCATGGGCGTAGACCAACTTAGGCCAAAATCCTAATCTTGGGGGAGTACGTATTTCTCACCGACATTACATTCATGTTCACACACTCATTTCAGTTGTCGGTGTTCATACTTTTTCATTGTATTATCCATGTTAGTTTATTTCTTTTTCCCGCTTTCTTCTTGTGTGTTTGAAAAACCTTAAGAAAAACCAAAAAAATTAGTTGTAGTTTACCTCCTTTGCATGCTTAGTTGTAATATTAAAAGAAAACACAAAAAGATTTCTCATTCTTATTTTGTTTGTTGGGATCTTTCCCGTGTAAATAGTTTTTCTCGTTCTTGTTTTATCTTCTTCAGAAAAACAAAAACTCCAAAAATATTTCAGTGTGTTTCTTTGAATTTCTTTCCTTTTCTTTGGGGGTCGAGTGGAGAAGACCACGATGAAAATGTTGAGTGGCTCTCATATGCATTATTGTTGATCTAACGAAAGAGCCCATATTACCTTGTCTTCTCCCTTGAATTAAATGTTTGTAGATTCCAGCTTAGTCCAATGCACGTGCACTATTATTATTATTATCCACACCGTTCGGTCATGCGAGTGAAAGGCAATAATGACGATATATGATGAAATGATTGAGATGAGGAAAAGCTGGTATGAACTCGACCTATCTTGTTTTTGTAAATATGATTAGTTCATCGTTCTTGATTCATCCTATTATGAATGAAACATGTTCGCAATGACAATTAGAGATTATAGTTACTCATGCCATGATTAATTAGCTAGGAGTTTATCATGGTTTACCTTGCGTGCCAACATGGAAATTAAAATGGTTGTGATGTCATATGATAGGATGGTATCCTCCTTTGAATGATTCAAGTGGCTTGACTTGGCACATGTTCACGCATGTAGTTGAAACAAAATCAACATAACCTCTATGATATTTATGTTCATGGTGATTTATATCCTACTCATGTTTGCATTCAATGTTGGTTAATCTCAATGCACGTTTATGACTGTTGTCGCTCTCTAGTTGGTCGCTTCCCAGTCTTTTTCTAGCCTTCACTTGTACTAAGCGGGAATATTGCTTGTGCATCCACTTCCATAAACCCAAAGTTGTTCCATATGAGTCCACCATACCTTCATATATGCGGTATTTACCTACCGTTCCAAGTAAATTTGCATGTGCCAAACTCTAAACCTTCAAATGATAATCTGTTTTGTATGCTCGAATCGCTCATGTAGCAACTAGGGCTGTCAATATCTTCCATGCTAGGTGGGTTATTCTCACGATGAGTGGACTCCGCTCCTTATTCACGAGAAAATGGCCGGTAACCGGGATGCCCAGTCCCATGCTCAAATCAAATCAATTTAATTGCAAACAAAACTCCCCCAGGATTGTTGTTAGTTGGACGGTACGCGTTGTTTCGGACCAGCAGTGGAGTGTGCTTGTTGGTGGTGGGGGAGTATAAACTTTACCTTTCTGTTTGGGAACCGCCTATAATGTATGTAGCATGGAAGATACCGAGATCTCTTGGTTGTTATGGTGACAATGAAAGCATGTCGCTCAAAACATTATTTATCTCTATTTCAAAACTCGAGCTCTGGCACCTCTGCAAATCCCTGCTTCCCTTTGCGAAGGGCCTATCTATTTACTTTTATTGCTGAGTCATCATCCTCTTATAAAAAGCACCAGTTAGAGAGCACCACTGTCATTTGTATGCATTGTTATTAATTTATATTGAGCTTGACTATGACTGGATCTCTTTTACCATGAATTAAAATGTCTAGTCAGTCCTTGATCTTCAGGGGTGCTCTGCATTTATGTTTTGCGGTCTCAGAAAGGGCTAGCGAGATACCATTCTGTTATATCATATCATGATTGTTTTGAGAAAGTGTTGTCATCCAAGATTTATTATTATTGTTCGCAACTTGATTATGCCATTGATAAGAGTAAATGTGAGACCTAAATGTTATTGTGAATATGGTTAGTTCATAATCTTTGCTGAAAACTTGAATGTTGGCTTTACATATTTTCAACAACAAGATCAAACAGAGTTTGTAAAAGTTTTCTTTATCACTTTCAGTTTGTCAACTGAATTGCTTGAGGACAAGCAATGGGTTAAGCTTGGGGGAGTTGATACGTCTCCATCGTATCTACTTTTCCAAACTCTTTTGCCCTTGTTTTGGACTCTAACTTGCATGATTTCAATGGAACTAACCCGGGCTGACGCTATTTTCAGCATAATTGCCATGGTGTTATTTTTGTGCAGAAATAAAAGTTCTCGGAATGACCTAAAACTTCATGGAGACAAGTTTTTGAATAAATAAAAAATATTGGCGAAAGAATCAACCGAAGGGGGCCCACACCCTGGCCACAAGGGTGCGGGGCGCGCCCTCTGTCCTTGTGGGCCCCCTGGACCTCCACCGACCTCAACTCCAACTCCATATATTCACGTTCAGGGAGAAAAAATCAGAGAGAAGGATTCATCATGTTTTACGATACGGAGCCGCCGCCACCTCTTGATCTTCCTGGGGAGGGCAGATCTAGAGTCCGTTTTGGGCTCCGGAGAGGGGAAATCGTCGCCGTCGTCATCATCAACCATCCTCCATCACCAATTTCATGCTGCTCACCACCGTGCGTGAGTAATCCCATTGTAGGCTTGCTGGACGGTGATGGGTTGGATGAGATTTACCATGTAATCGAGTTAGTTTTGTTAGGGTTTGATCCCTAGTATCCACTATGTTCTAAGATTGATGTTGCTATGACTTTGCTATGCTTAATGCTTGTCACTAGGGCCCGAGTGCCATGATTTTAGATATGAACCTATTATGTTTTCATGAATATATTTGTGTTCTTGATCCTATCTTGCAAGTTATAGTCACCTACTACGTGTTATGATCCGGCAACCCCGGAGTGACAATAGTCGAGACACTTCCCGGTGATGACCGTAGTTTGAGGAGTTCATGTATTCACTAAGTGTTAATGCTTTGGTCCGGTACTCTATTAAAAGGAGGCCTTAATATCCCTTAGTTTCCAATAGGACCCCGCTGCCACGGGAGGGTAGGACAAAAGATGTCATGCAAGTTCTTTTCCATAAGCACGTATGACTATATTCGGAATACATGCCTACATTATATTGATGAATTGGAGCTAGTTCTGTGTCACCCTATGTTATAATTGTTGCATGATGAATGCCATCTGACATAATTATCCATCATTGATCCATTGCCTACGAGGTCGTTTCATATTGATCTTTGCTACGTTACTTTTCCATTGCCACTGTTACGATTGCTACAAAACTGCTACTGTTACTTTTGCCATTGTTACCGCTACTTCCATACTACTTTGCTACTAAAAACTTTGCTGCAGATATTAAGTCTTTCAGGTGTGGTTGAATTGACAACTCAGCTGGTAATACTTGAGAATATTCTTTGGCTCCCCTTGTGTCGAATCAATAAATTTGGGTTGAATACTCTACCCTTGAAAACTGTTGCGATCCCCTATACTTGTGGGTTATCACAATTCTTTACGATTTTAAGTCAGTTTGGAAAATGGCTAAAAATGTATTTTCGTCGTAATTTCTACAAACTTTATCGGAATGGGGCAACTAATATACCGTTGACAAGCTACAGAAAATGCGAAACTTTTTCATGTTGTTGGTTTTATCTGATTCCTAGCCATTTTCAAGTAATTTTGAAAACAATAAGATCATGCGTTCTGCCTTTATCGCGAAACAGATTCTTCGAAAATGCACCGCGTGAATAACTTGAACTTCTCGGCATGTCTACTTGAACTTCACTCTATTTTTCACGTGCTTTTTTTGCTCGTCGCTCTCCATCCACTCACCGGAATTGAGCAAGTGATATACCGATGGAAAGCTGTTGTAAACACGCAACTTTCCCGTGTTGATCATTTTTTCATACTCGCGACGGTTTTAAAAGTTTTTCAACTGAAATTCATTCAGTGTAGTAGTTGAACTTCCTGTTGTTTTCACGTTGAACTTCTGTGACGTATTTTCGTTTGTAATTTTCTCATCCATTCGTCAGTGTTACACAAATGATATTCCTTTTGTACAAACATCTCTCACAATAATTTTTTTAACTTTCTCTGACCGAGGACTTGAACTTGCACAAATGATATTCCTTCCGTTTTCAAGTATTTTAGAAAATGGCGAGATCATGATTTCTTCCTTCATCGTGAAAGGAAATTCACTGCGTGAAGTAGTTGAACTTCTGGGGCATGTCTGTTTGAACTTCACTATGTTTTTGACGTGCTGTTTTTCGCCCGTAACTCCCCAACCACTTACCTGAATTGAGCAAATAATATACCGATGGAAAGGTGTTGAAAACATGCAACATTCCCGTGTTGATCAGTTTTTCATACTCGCGATGGTTCAAAATAATTTTTTGAATACATAAAAGCATGCTTTAAACGGTATACATGAAAATTTTAAACCGTTCATCGAAATGTAGCACATAATATACCGTTGGAAAGCTTATGAATAGCAGCAAGTTTTTCATGTAGACAGGTGTTACAAATTCGTTGCCGTTTGAGCAGTTTTTGAAATGGCAAAACAACGTTGTTTTTTTTTGCTTTTTTCAACATGTAAATGAACGACGGACGTCTCGCACATGAATTTTGAACTATGCTAGGAGGAGCACGTGAACTTCTTGCAACAAACCTTTTAAGATTTTTGTTTTCTATACATATATTCTTACCTGAAACGCATTTCGTGTAGTAGTTGAACTTCCCGCTGTTTTCACCTTGAACTTCAGCACTAGTAGAAAACAGGGCTTTGGTCCAGGCCGGGTAAGGGCATTAATCCCGGTTCACTCACGAACCGGGACCAAAGGGGGCATCAATCCCGGTTCGTGAGGCCAAGGGGCTGGCCGGGCCTCGGGGCCCATTGGTCCCGGTTCATCTGACCCCTTTGGTCTCGGTTCCAGACATGAAACGGGACCAATGGTCCTTGCTCCTGGCCCATAACCTTTTGTCCCGGTTAGTGGATGGAACCGGGACCAAATTGTGTCCTTTAGTCCCGGTTCTAGCCACAAACCGGGACTAAAGAGATGCCTATATATACCCCCTTGCCTGCGAGCAGAGCAGTGCACTGCTCTATTTTTTTGGCCGGCCATGGGAGAGCTTTGTGGTGCTCTAGCTCACCTCTTATGCACATGAGGTGTTCGATGAAATGCCCAAGCCACACTTAAGCTTTCTCCTCTCGAAGCTCCTTGTCCAAGCTCCATTTTCCTCAAGATTTGTCTAGGATTGGCGGTCCGTCCTGTCCCGTCCCCGTCCTCACCGTCGTCGATCGCCCGCGCCGATCTCGTCGCCGGCACCACCATGGTGAGCCTCTTGTTCTTATCTTCTTTCTAAAAGAAACAAGTTCTTACTTGTATGATTTAGATAGATAATTGTGTAATTTTCTTACTTTTATTATTGTTTGTTATTATATAGTGTGATGGTTTTGGTATCCGCCTCCGTCGGCCCTCGTCCTGTCTATGATTCGGATGTGGTATATATTATCTTTTATTACTATTTGGTTCATTTAGTGTTTATGACAATTATGCCGACCAACGTGACATAGATGTTTTTATCTAGGAGGTATGTGAACCGAAAATTCCAACCGACCCTATTGTCGAGAGGTTAAATTTAGTTGAAGAAGAAAACAATTACCTGAAGAAAAAATTGAAAAGAATTGAGGAGGAGAAGATGAGATTGGAGTTGCATGTTGCGGATGTCGTCGATGATCACAAGATCAAGATGGATGCAATGCGCTTGAAGATTAGAAAGATTAGAAAATATGCCATTCGTACCGAGGCTTGGTATCATTATGCCGTTGGATCAATTGTTACCTTAGTTGCGATTATGATCGCATTTGTTGTTGCATTGAAATGTTTTACATAGTTTCAATGTATGGTTTAATTAGATGCTCTAGAGAACTTTATGTATTTATTTTTTTCAGTAATAACAATTGATCACTACTGTACTTTGGTTCTAATGTGATGATGAACTTCTATTAATTTGGTCACTTATGTATTCATGATGTTCTGTAATGGTTTTTGACACACTTAATTATATATAATGCACGCAGATGAACCCACAATGGATTGTCCATTTTGTACACGAAGTGCATCCAGTTTTTGCCGTAACCCTCTCAACATTTTATAACATGCTATGTTGGTGAAATGATGATACCATGCCAATTTTCAACCTTTTCAGAGTTCATTTGTAGTGCTTTTCAATTTCAGGGTCATTTAGCTCAAAAAAATTAGTAAATGCATGAAAAATACCAAATGAAGTCAGACAGGGTTGAAAACTGATGATGTGGCTTTGAATGGCGCATTTTGAACACACAAAAAGTCTGTAGTTCATATAAGTTCAAAAAAATGAAATCCCTTTGTAACAAATGAGTTTTCATATGAAACCCTGATACTTCGAAAGAGATTGTCCATTTTGTAAACGAAGTGCAACCAGTTTTTGCCGTAACCCTCTCAACTTTTTATAACATGCTACGTGGGTGAAATGATGATACCATGCCAACTTTCAACCATTTCAGAGTTCATTTGTAGTGCTTTTCAATTTCAGTGTCATTTAGCTTAAAAAATTCAGCAAATGCATGAAAAATACCAAATGAAGTCAGAAAGGGATGAAAATTGATGATGTGGCTTTAAATGGTGCATTTTGAACACACAAAAAGTCTGGAGTTCATATAAGTTCAAAATTAATCCTTTGTAACAGATAGTTTTCGTATGAAACCCATCTAATGGATGTCTCGCTTTTGTACCACTGCGTCCATTTTTGCCAAACCCTCTCAACTTTTTATAACATGCTATCTGGGTGAAATGATGATACCATGCCATCTTCAACCTTTCAGAGTTCATTTTAGTGCTTTTCAATTTTCATGGTCATTTAGCTCAAAAAATAGTAAATGCATGAAAATACCAAATGAAGTCAAAGAGGTTGAACATTGATGATGTGGCTTTGAATGGCGCATTTTGAACCACACAAAAAGTCTGGTTTCAAATAAGTTCAAAAAAATGAAATCCCTTTGTAACAAATAGTTTTTCGTGAACCCTGTCCTTCGAAAAGATTGTCCATTTTGTCATGAAAGTGCACCAGTTTTTGCCGTAACCCTCTCAACTTTTTAACATGCTAGTGTGGTGAAATGATGATACCATGCCAACTTTCAACCTTTTCAGAGTTCATTTGTAGTGCTTTTCAATTTCAGGGTCATTTAGCTTCAAAAAAATCAGTAAATGCATAAAAAATACCAAATGAAGTCAGAAAGGGTTGAAAATTGATGATGTGGCTTTGAATGGGCATTTTGAACACACAAAAAGTCTGGAGTTTCATATAAGTTCAAAAAATGAAATCCCTTTGTAACAGATGAGTTTTCGTATGAAACCCTAATACTTCGAAGAGATTGCCATTTTGTACACGAAGTGCATCCAGTTTTTGCCGTAACCCTCTCAACTTTTTAACATGCTTGGGTGAAATGATATACCATGCCAACTTTTCAACCTGTTTCAGAGTTCATTTGTAGTGCTTTTCAATTTCATGGTCATTTAGCTCAAAAAAATCATAAATGCATGAAAAATACCAAATGAAGTCAGAAAGGTTGAAAATTGATGATGTGGCTTTAATGGTGCATTTTGAACACACAAAAAGTCTGGAGTTCAAATAAGTTCAAAAAAATGAAATCCCTTTGTAACAGATGGAGTTTCGTCCAAAACCCTGATACTTCGAAAGATTGTCCATTTTGTACACGAAGTGCATCCAGTTTTTCCGTAACCCTCTCAACTTTTAGCACATGCTAGTGGGTGAAATGATGATCCACCATGCCAACTTTCAACCTTTTCAGAGTTCATTTGAGTGCTTTTTCAATTTCAGGTCATTTACGCTCAAAAAATCAGTAAATGCATGAAAAATACCAAATGAAGTCAAAAGGTTGAAATTGATGATGTGGCTTTGAATGGTGCATTTTGAACACACAAAAAGTCTGGAGTTCAATAAGTTCAAAAAAATGAAATCCCTTTGTCCAGATTATTTTTCGTCCGAACCCTATACTTCGAAAGATTGCCCTTTTTGTACACGAAGTGCATCCAGTTTTTGCCGTAACCCTCTCAACTTTTTAGCACATGCTATGTGGGTGAAATGATGATACCATGCAAACTTCAACCTTTTTTCGAGTTCATTTGGTAGTGCTTTTCAATTTCATGCGTCATTTAGCTCAAAGAATGAACTATACAAAAGAATGAACAGAAACCTTTTATCAAACTCTAATAGCAAAAGAAATGTAACTAAAAATAATCAATTATAAAATCCTGTTATGAAATCAAAAAAAAAACTATAATATTCTTCAATAGCAAAAGAATCAACTAGAAGCTTTTATAACACTCTAATCGCAAAATGGAATCAACGTAAAAAGATTTTTTAATAAACCTCTAGTATTTTGCAAACTAAAATTATATAAAATTTCATGCAAATAATTATCAAGTTTTTGTTTGTCACAACATTAATAGCAAAAAGAATTTTTCATAAAGAATTTTTTTGATAGAAACTTTAATGCACATAAATAACAAAAATCTGCTTTGATTAAAACAACAACTTTTAAAATAACCTAAAATATACCAATTGGAATATAATGATAAACAGAGCTAATTTAATATAGGCGAAAAGGAAATCACTAACCAAATCTAATTTTTTTATGTAAAGTTGTTTTCCAAACTGTGATTCCAACAAATTTAAAAGATTCATATTTAAACTATTCACAATTTAAAACAATGGCACTACAGAAAGTTTATAATTTTGTGAACCTAAAGCAAAAGAATACACTGAAAAATGTCAAAGTAATTACTGTAAGTAGAAACAAAACAAATAAAAAAGCAAAAAAATAAAATAAAAATGAAAA
>JAAAXO010000100.1:77004-150847 GCA_011799875.1 Thinopyrum elongatum | reverse complement strand
GGTTAGTCGTAGGTGATTTTAATGAAACCATGTGGCAGCATGAACATCTTTCAGAATCCAAGAGATTAGAGAGCAACATGGCAGACTTTAGAGAAGTTTTAGCTTGGTACAATTTGCATGATCTGGGATATAAAGGGCCGGCCTGGACTTACAATAATAAGCAGGATGGAAAATGCAACGTGAAAGCGAGAATTGACAGGGGAGTGGCGACAGGGGAGCTTTTTATTTTTTAAAGCCACAAGTATTCAAGCTCAGGCGGTCAGGCAGGCCTTAGATTTGTTCCAAAGAGGGTCCGGGCAGTTGCTTAGTAGGAGTAAATGCTCTTTACTATTCAGTGAGGTTTGCCCTCAGGGTATTCAACAAGAAATCAAGAGTATCTTGGAGGTCCAAGCGAGCACATTTGAAAGCAAGTATCTATGCCTTCCAACGCCTGAGGGGAGAATGAAAGAAGAGAAATTCCAACCAATAATGGAGAGATTTGTAAAGAGGTGCTCCAATTGGTCAGAGAGGTTTATGTAACATGCAGCCAAAGAGGTCCTGGTCAAATCAATAGCACAAGCGATTCCGACGCACATTATGAGCGTCTTCAAAATGACCCAAGGTTTCTGTGAGAAATATGAAAGACTTATAGGAGACTTCTGGTGGGGAGATGAGGAAGGTCATCGGAAAGTGCACTGGATGTCTTGGGAGAACATGATTAAACCAAAGCGGGGTGGAGGCCTGGGTTTTCGGGACATGGGAGCATTCAACCAGGCTCTGCGAGCGAGACAAGGGTGGCGGCTCTTACAAAATCCCACTAGCCTGTGTGCAAGGGTTTTGAAATCAAAATATTATCCACATGGGGAGCTTCTAGACAGAGTGTTCGCGAGGGACGCGTCCCCAGTCTGGAGAGGTATTGAGTTTGGGTTAGAACTTCTGAAACAGGGTCTAGTGTGGAGAGTAGGAGATGGGAGGAAAATACAAATCCAACGTGATCAGTGGATCCCTAGAAGAAAGGGTTTGAAGGCAGCCAAATTTATTAGGAATTCTCGCCTTAGATGGGTAAACCAGCTTATGCAAACGGACAAGAAGGAATGGGACACAAACCTGATACATCGTATTTTCTATCCCTTTGATGCGGATGCAATTTGCAACATCAAGATACCAAGTACGGAGGTGGAGGACTGCATCGCCTGGAACCAGGAGAAAACGGGTATTTTTACAGTCAAGAGTGCTTACAAGCTGGCCTACACACTCAAATCACAAGCAAGGTCAACTGCATCCTCTTCTGCTAGTGAACCGAATGACCGAAGTATTTGGGACATCATTTGGAAAGCCAAGGTGCCGGGTAAAGTGAGGGTGTTCGGCTGGCGAGTGACAACAAATACGCTTGCAACAAAGGAAAATAAATGGAAGCGTACATTGGAAACTGATGGCGTTTGCAAGGTCTGCGGCTGTGAGCTAGAAACTGAATTTCATGCTGTTGTTGCATGTACTAAGAGCAGGGCCTTGAGATCAGAGATAAGGGCAGTGTGGGACATCCCCGAGGAGAATAAATTTCAGGACTCCGGAAAGGACTGGCTCCAGAACCTCCTGTCGCCATGCAATTCTGAAACTCTTGCAAAAGTCATGCTGCTGTTGTGGCGCTGCTGGCACCTGCGAAACAATTGCGTTTTCAATGATGGGAAAGAAACCATCAAACACTCGGTCACATTGCTTTATCAGTATGCTGATGAGACGAGCGGTGTCGGACAGGCGTACAAACTTCAGAGTCTGGGAAGATGCGATTGGGACAAAGGAGAAGTAGCAGCGCGGGAAGAGAATTTCAACCTGAACCTGATAGGATTCAGAGGGTGCAGAGAGAAATGAGGCCAGAGCCCACAAAAGGGTGGATTCCGCCTGAGGAAGGTTGGGCTAAAATTAATTCTGATGCAGGTTATGTGGCTGACACCGGGGAGAGCTCGGCGGGAATTATTGTTAGGGATCACAGGGGATTTCCTTTCTTCTCACTGACACAGCGATTGGGATGGAGCAGTAGCGTCGCAGCGGCGGAGGCGCATCCTTTCTTCTCACTGACACAGCGATTGGGATGGAGCAGTAGCGTCGCAGCGGCGGAGGCGCATGCAGTACTGATAGGGTTGAAATCCTTATCGTCCAGGTTTAATGGACGGGTGATTATTGAAACTGATTGTGCCTCGCTGGCCACTGAACTTTCATCAGACAAGGAATCCAGATCAGATGCCTTCCCCTTTGTCTGGGATATTAAGGAGTATCTGAAAGCCTTTGGTTCTTATAAGGTCAACTGGGTCAGAAGAGATCAGAACAAAATTGCCCACATGCTAGCTAAACTGGCTGGATCAACGGGTGACGGCTTCTGGCTCGCGAGCGCTCCGGAAGGGATCAGTACGGAAGTACTGAATGAGTACCGCCAGTTTTCGTGAGTGAATTGTGTACTCTGTACCTCAAAAAAAAAAAGTGATTAGTAGGAAAGCTAGGATAGCGTAGGATATTATTCTACTCTGCCTTGTACTCTAAGATGATCATGTACTCCTATATATATGCCCCTGAGGCTCAAGCAATACAATCAACTATTCCACCAAATCCCTCTCTCCCTTCTAACAATCCATGCACAGTGATGAAATGGCATATGCCTTGACAATTATGAACGAATGAAAGACCATCATAACAAGGTAAAAGGAAAACTGAAACTAAGCTAGGTAACAGGAGTGGTGACTGCTATGCTATTGTTCTCCTGAGAAGAACCTCGGCCTGACGACTTGTAGCAGAATCTGACATGCTCTCCTCACCGCTTTTAGTTGTTGAATGCAGCTTCTATTGCACCATGTACGATATAAAGAGCCCTGGTCTCCGAGAAAGCGAATGGGAGGGGAAAAAAATCACTACTCGATCTTCTTCTTACTGTTAGTACCATACAAAGCCAACGCTGACCACAGGAAGCAAAAGGATCGCAAGCTCTTCTAGGCAGCCCAATCATAATTATATCTGCAGCAAGCAAAATTACATGAAAACTACTAGTTAGATGCATATACGCAAATGCACACTACTGTATACTAAACCAATCGAGCTCTTTTACAGTACCCTTAAATTAAACAGGACCATCTATTCTTTCTAATCTGACGGATAAGATGGATTGGTACTCCAATAATTTAATTCGGAGTACTAACATCGAAAATCATGGCGTACCATGGCTTGAGGGGTAAAACTGTAACTCCGGATGTGCTAATTAACATGAGTCTCTTGCTTGGCGGCACCGCCGCGCAGACGGGCGGCGACTGTGGTGGCGTGGTCCTCGCACTGTCAATGCCATCTTTTCCGATCTTATGGCGGCGGCGACATGGCTGGACTGGGTATATAGATCGAGAGACACCCTAACGATCGGTGCATTCTTTTCTCGTAATCCATGATATGTAAACACAAGTACCAAACTATCAATCTATCCACTGCTGTTGCAGTTTACAACAAACAGATGCAGCAAACAATACATGACGAACAGTCTCATAGCTGCATCATAATCTATCTAGAATTTGTTCGTTCCTAATGACGAACATATGTATCCTCTAGTCATGGTCCCGCAGCCGGTCCTGTGTGTTTCACGAAGATCAACTAGGCCATTTTCTTTTGCCAATTCGGGCATGCGGCCAGCACACCAGATCCATTGATTCTGGCCACGAGCAGATGGCGGCGACGCCGGGCGGACGATGAAGAGACAACGACGACGTCGATAAGGGTTCATGTTAATTTTGGTAATTAGATTAGATTAGATCAGACGAGATTAGGGATGAGATCCTTTTTAGTAACGAGGGGAAATGACTAAGATACCCCTTAAATTAGATGGCCAGATTTAGTTGGTACTCCCAACCCTCCCGGTGGAGTACAAGGGTACCGTAAAAGAGTTCAACCAATCCTTGTTGTAAATCACACGAGAGACTGACCAAAACACTTTGGCAAACTGAACTCAGAGCAAATGTTACGACAAGCCCGGGAAGAAGGATGTCTGTCCCCAAAGTCAATGATACTGCATCTACCCCATTATGATGTTGGGTTACTTTGATCACTAGGCTGAGATGGTGCAGCTGATGCTGTAGCAGCATCGCTTCAGCCTTTGGCCATTTGATTTGACTTGATGTAACCAAGCAGCAGGATAAAGGTCCATCTACAAGCTAGTCTCCCTTCCACCTGCTCACGTCAAGATTTAAAATGGATCAGATACACTACACCTGAGCTGGGTTTAAGATTATCAAGGTTTTCCAGTGTCCAAATCATGCAATGATACTGAATGAATGAACACTCAAAAGTTACAGCCATATGCAAATGTGTTCTGCTTGGCATATAGCTAACCAGGTGTATTGATCAGCTCAGCTTCTTTGCTAACACGTGTATCAGCTAACTACTCTCTTTCTGACTAATTTAACACGTGTATCACCAATGGAGTGGCAGATTCCCACCGACGTGAATTAGTGCCATGACAAAATAACGAACTAAGAAGAAAACCGCGACTTGAAGCAGAGTCAATAACACAGGAAAAAGAAGAGCAGCACCTTCTCCTTCCCTCGATTGGTTGTCTGTCATCGGTGTGCTTTTACTAGTGGTTCCGTCTCCTGAACCGGGTGCAACTACCGCTGGTTCTTACTCCTCTGCCGCCATTGTGTGAACTAACCAGACAGGTGAAATTATAATCCAAAGGAGGGAACAAATAAAATAGATAGACAAGTGTTTGAGCAAACTCATTAAGAGTTGAGTTATTTTACCTCCAGAGTCCATCAAGTGCTGGGCCAGTGCATCCCTCACCCCCACAGCATCCTCTTCTGCTACATGTCGCACTTGCTCGCTGCGATTCTCCTCCTGATAGGCCAGGATGCCTCCTCCCTCCTCCATGTCTATCACTATGTTATGCAACAGGCAGCACGTGCCGACTATTGACGGAAGATCATCTTGATTACTTGGATGCCAGCCTCCTCCCTGCAGGCACTTCCACGTGTCTTTCAACCTTGTCAACGCCCTCAGCGTGACTCCTGTAGCTGCAGAGTGCCTCCTGTTGAACTCCACTTTGGAGTCTGAGAGTGGGAGGCCGTCCTCCAATTGATAAGGTGTGAGGAGCCAGGGACGAAGAGGGTATCCTGCATCACCAATGATGTATTCCCCAACTTCCGATTCATCTAACAACTTCAGCTTAATGCCATTCAGCCAAGCACCCTTCTCAAAGTACTTCGAGAGAGCCAAGAAATCATAGTCCAACCAAAGTTCTGTGAACCTCATATCTGGATCAATGAGAGCTTGCATTAGGACAACGCCATTCTCCTCGTGGTCACGGTTTTGTGATCCAAATGTGATGTGATCTGTATGTACAACACCGCAGCAGTTTGGCAGGCCGTGGAGCTTGTCAAATTTCTGCTTTATCTTGTCCATTTTAGAGGAGCCTGGCCAGCTACAATGGTGCAATGCTCGTTCACACATAGCCTCAACAAACACCTGAGTTACCATCGATGCAGTTGACTCGGTCACACCAAGAGAGGACCCTATGGTAACGGGTGACTCACCAGAGTTCAGCATTCTCAGAGCAACAGTTACTCTATCTTGCAAAGACAACACTCTCCCATCAACAAATGTGTGATCCCTTGCCATCATATCTTCAAAAAATGGGATCCTCACCAAGCTGCAGATGTAACTGAAGGTGGTGCTTCTCATTTTGTATGCAGACTCAAATCCTTGTGTATCCACCATACACGATGATAAGGTTTCTGCATGGACAGAAAAAAAAAATATAACTGGTTACATAATCTCTAATTCACAAGGGATGAGCTAACATATTACTCTAGATTTGTTAAACTCGAGGTAAACTAACAGAACAAGTAAAAAGACAAACACATAGTAACATATCTGAAGGAGGGAAACCAAATCAGAAAGTAGCCATTAAACAACCCACGCGTACAGCCGGTGCTGTGTGGCTAAGAATTAAGCTGCATGCCTAGTACAGTCATGTTTATATGTCATCTGAAACGACGTAATCATGTGAACAAAAAAGGTACGGCATATATCCAGTCATCATGCAGCGGCATATATGGATGAAAGGCAGGGGATAAGGTGAAACAGACTTATAAACTAGCAGAGTCCGAGTGCCCAAACAAATTAAGATAAAAATCGTATGTTTAAACTTACCTTCAAATACCATAGAGCTGCTAATATTTGAATCCAACTTGCCATTGTCTCCACTTGTGTATATCACGTACCATTTCCTTCCTCTAGCACGTGCATATGCCTTAACATGCTTGACATGCCTAAACTTATCCCACTCGAGACCAGATTGTCCCACAGCTACTGAAGCGAGCAGCCATGGCCTGCAGAATAACTGCAAATGCATAGGCTTTATGTATCGCATGTATTCAGGAAGCTTTTCCATGGCGTAATCCTCCAGGACCAACCTCACGAGTGCAGGGATACACTCCAGAACCTTCAGCTTTGGGCACTTGGTGACAGTAAGCTTCTGCATATTGGGGAAGTTGGTGATCCTCTCCAGGTCAGGGATTCCATGCACTCTAAGTTCAACAACAAAAGGAAAATTCTCAAGGTAGCTGAGGTTCTGCACATGGTCTACGACTAATTTTTTCAAAGCTCTCGCATTGGAGGCAAGGCCGGGAGGAACACGGGTCAATTTGCAATTATTGAGGGAAAGCTCCACCAAACAGGGCATGGCTTGCACTTGCTCCTCCCACTCCCACTCCTCCCATTCCACCATTCCTTGTAACACCATCCTGTTTAACCTCGGAAATGGATCAATTACCGCCAGCAGGAATCCATTTCCAACAATCTTGATGCATGGAGCACGGTAGACCATAAGAGACTGCAGATAGGGGAGCTAACACAACCCATTGGGAAGTTGGGTGCAACAAGCCAGGCCATCAAACATTAGATTCTTCAAGTTGTTGAGGGGCACCATCGATGTGGACATCATCCAACTCGGGAGTTGCAGGCCAAAATACCCATCGACAACAAGATTTTCTACACTTGGTGGAGGGCGGAGTTCATCAAACACATTCTTGATTCGTCGCTGCTCTTCCTCAGAAACACCTTCTTTCCCTTTGACCAATCCATCATCTCCTAGTCTACTGGTGCAGACCAAAACAAGGTCAATAAGATGCATCTTCTCACCAAGCCTAGCATTGGCAGCAAACGAGGCAGTGGATACATTCTCCAACTGAATTAATCCAAGAAATCTCAGTTGGGAAAGAGGCCCCAACTCATTCAAACTGCACCAATCACCATCCATGTGGGCTCGAAACCCATCTAATGTCCTCATACTTGTGAGCCCACGGAACCCTCTAGGTATCATACTCACGTGGGGAAGATTGAGTAACCTCAGGCCAAGCTTCACAATGCTATGAGGAAGATCGACCAAATTTTCACATCCACCAAGGTTAAGGAATTGCAATAATTTCATCTTGCCAATGTTCCCTGGAAGTACAGATATATCAGTATCAAGTAGTGCCAAATATCTCAGGTGCTTGAGTTGATGCAGTGATTCAACCAATGCAGCCACATCTGCAAATTCTATATGTAGAGTCCGCAGACCAGAAAAAGTAAGCAATGAATCACCGGGCTTTATCTTGATCTGAATAGTTGAGATTAGTGTTCTCAATGATTGGTACTTCTGTAAAGATGTCCAGTCAAGTTCACCTGATTGTAGTTGATCGGTTGCTATAGACAACCGAAGAAACTTTTCTGAATGAAGTTTAGTAAGATTAACATTGTCTCCGTCTTGAGCTACGAGTGCTTCATCTTTAGTCATATATTGAGCAAATGAGCGAACAATATCATGCATACTGCAACACGATTGATTAACATCAAATTTATCTGGCTCTATAAGGTTCCTAGATATCAGCTCCTTGTAGTAATTTCCTCCCAATTCTTCTAAATCATTAGAGTTTCCATGAACAAATCCTTCGCTAATCCACATGGCAACAACTTGATGCACATTAAACTTTTTATTTTTAGGAAGAATAGAGTAGTATAGAAAGCACTGCTTCAGATAAGTAGGCATATCTTC
Source organism: Thinopyrum elongatum (assembly GCA_011799875.1). Taxonomy (NCBI): domain Eukaryota; kingdom Viridiplantae; phylum Streptophyta; class Magnoliopsida; order Poales; family Poaceae; genus Thinopyrum; species Thinopyrum elongatum. The sequence goes on along the minus strand of JAAAXO010000100.1, from coordinate 142,806 downwards.
ATAGCTCAAGTATACTGCATGGTTGAGCTCTTGGGGCATTTTAGTTCTTGACCATTTAGAATCATTAAAAACCTGCTCCCAGTCACGACGTAGCACCTCCCTTTTACGCAAGAGTCCTCCCATTACTTTGACCGCAAGTGGCAAACCACCACATTTTTGTATAATTTTCAATCCAATATCTTTTAGCTTGTTGATGTGGCCTTCATTTATCTCACTTGAGATTACCTGCAAACATGCAGTTCAAGGGACCAATAAGGGTTAATTAACTACGAACCAAGCTCTTTGAAGACTCTCAAATTAATTTGCCTCTCAATAGATAAGAGGACTATTTGATATTTTTGGAGGAATAGGAGTATTTGATATAGCTATCCCTTTATCAAGGGTAAGTTTGTCTAGGTAAAAATACTCAGAGTACAGAAAGTACTAGTCAAAAAGAAAATGCTATAAATGTATTTACTTATCATCCACCTATATAACAAAGGTTCATGCAATGACTCTCATGTATAACTTACATAATTTATACCTAGAAAGCAATTTTTCTTCCCTTCTGTTTTTACAACATGGATTATTCTTTCCAAAAAATTACTTTTGCACTATTCACTCATTGCTTTAACAGGAAATTATATTCTTAATTTAGGATTAACATATATTACATAGTTCATTATTTTACAGTCACCTGAAATTATCCTATCTCTTAGTCACCTAAAATGCATAATACTACAACAAATATTGCATTGTAAAATTTCTGTGTAATTTTTTTTACAAAACTATACTACAGCAGTTAGTCTAGTTAGATTTTGTTTTATATTAATTTGCTTCTATTGGTAGGGGTTCACGAAAATTGTTGTTTTCGATCTTAAAATATTTTTTCATTTCTATTATTTTCTATGGTAGTGGGTGAGTAGCTGAGCACTTGCATCTTCATTTAAGGTTGAGCGAAAGAGACTGAAAATTAGCAACATTTTACTCACTTCATGAATATACAAACCATATTTCTTCACTGGTAAAAATGATATTTACTAATTTCCAGTTTTTCTAATTATTAATCAAGTTGAGAGAAAACAAATGTCAGTGTCAAGAAGGTGTGCCATGTAGGCATAAATAGATTATGGAAAGCCGAATTGGCACTACGGCATTTTTCCTTGTTCAGCACAATGCTTCAATGGGATTATTATTTAATTCAATATTTGTAAGAAGGTAATTGCACCGGTGGTCTTGAACTTGGCACACGTGCACTTTAGTCCCCCGAACTTAAAAACAGTGGTTCATTGGTCACTAACTTGGCAAAATGGAGCACCCGAGGTAAAACTATGACCACTTCGGTACAGATGGCCAGTTGGCTTGCTGCCAGGTTGGCGCACGCGTGCGGCATTGCCCAACCTCATGCTCCTCCTCCTGGGCAGTACCACCAGTACCCATGTCATCCCAGCCACGAGGAATCCTACCGTCCATCAGCTAATCCCTCCACTACTGGGATGTTATATGGCTCCAGGTACCACGCCATCGCCACCGAGCACGATGGAGTTGGTCGTGGAAGTGGCGTTGGCGAGGAGGGCGAGCAACCTACCGCGGCAAGCGGCGGCGCTGGGCGGCGGATTGAACACTCCCCGGCCCTATCCATGAAAACCGTTCCTATGTCTCGTCCTCCAACGTTGCACTCATATGTGTGAATAATACTCTACAATTCTAGGGGTTCTTTACTAAAAAAATCCCCGAGGCCTCACGCTACACGTGTGGATTCTGCGCCAAAAATGCACGCCGTCAGCAAGCCAACTAGCCATCTAAGCTGACTTGGTCTCGGTTTAACCCCTGGTGCTATATTTTGCCAAGTACTCTCTAGTACACTTATTTTGGGACGAAGGGAGTAAATAGCTAGCGCACCACTGTTTCCAAGTTCCGTGAGTAAAGTACACATTCGTGCCAAGTTCAAGACCGCCGGTGCAATTACCTTATTTTCAAAACAACAAAGTTAATATTATCCCTACAATATTATTGACAACAACTTACCATCCAAGAGGTAATAGTACTTACTCCCTCTGTAAACAAATATAAGAGCGTTTAGATCACTAAAGTAGTGATCTAAACGCTCTTGTATTTCTTTACAAATGGAGTACAAGCGATTGGCTTACACGTAATTAATTGCACATTAATATGGAAGCATCCTAAAATTTCTCTTAATTAACTACATTGTACTATTAATAAGTACCCCCTCCGTCCGAAATTACTTGTCGCTCAAACGGAAGTATCTAGCACTAAGCACTATTTTAGTGTTAGATACATTTGTTTGAGCGACAAGTAATTCTAGACGAAGGTAGTACATGAATATAGATTATCCACTTTATTAAGACATCACTATTTAATTGAATACGGACCTGCTTCTTGAGCAATGACCAGGCGTCCTCAGGCGCTAATGTGTCGACGTAGTGGTAGGGCCATGTTGATGTCATCCCTCGGGCAACACATTCATCTCTAGTGGTGATGAGGACCCGGCTACCTGAAGCGACGGCATTGACTAAGGGTATTTTGAGCACACACTCCCAGGCTCCATTGTCCCACACATCATCCATTACCAGCAAGGTCTTGTGGTCCTTCAAGGCCTGCATTAGGGCTCGGTGAAGAGCGTCCTTTGCATTTCCAGCAAGCTGGGCATTTCCATCGGCACCGATGATGGCTCTTCTCAGCAGCTCAACCTCACTGAAATTTTGATTGACGCTCAACCATATCTTTTTACTGAACCCGCTTTGGATGGCCTCATCATTGAAGACCTTCTGGGCAAGGGTGGTCTTGCCAATGCCACCGACACCTACGATGGCAATCACCATGATGTCATCATTGACCTCCTTTCCATTCTGCATGATCTGCGCCACCAGTGATCTTGTGTCTTCTTCGATCTTGTCCCCAACTACAGCCGACCGGTCAAAGTCCCCTGCCGTCTCCCGACTTGGATTACCATGTCGAGAGGCGTGGGCGTTGCTGCTATGATCCTCATAAGACCTAATATTGATGAAGTTGAAAGCAAAACTCCGTTTGTTGATGGAGTCAAGCCTCTGGTTGAGCTTCTTGATGCGGGTGCCGATCTCATGAGCATGGAAGGGGTTCCGCATGCAAAAGAGCAAGGGATTAAAACATCCCGCATCTATGGTACTGGATGATCCATGCTCCATGGCCTTTAGCTGGCATAGGTCAAGGATGTCAGTAGCTTCATACATGGCACGCTTGAGATGCCCCACCCACTCTTGGACAGTCTCGTCAGTGATGTTCCTCCTATCAGCATCAGCGAGGATGTTCTTGAGGTCTTGGAGCCTGTCGCCCATCTTGTCAATCTCACCGGAGACGCCCAGCATAGTCCCCACCTCCTCAGCTGCTACCTGCGCGAGCATGTCCAGAGGTAGGACGCAAACGCATCCAGCACAATCGCCATTGTTGCTGGCTAATTTTGCTGTCATGACAAAGGTAATGTCAAATTTAAGCAGGCAGGCAGCTTAGCTTTAGCTGGCTGTAAAGAGAGAGACAAATTACACTTGAACTTCCTCAGCAACCTCTGAGATGGATGGACAACACCGATGGCGGAGATGGCGGGGAGAAGATGTGTTGATGTTCCGGCACGTCACCTCTGGGAGCAGCAGCTCAGATCGTCGTCCGGCCCGTCGCATCCAGGAGAAGCAGCTCAGCTCCTCCACCAGAACGCGGCCACTGGGCACGTCGTCTCCTTGCGCACCAGCTATGCTTCTCCTCCGGCACGTCTCCCCCGCATGGAGCTGTAGCAGCCGCAGGAGGCAGCAGGTGCTCTCGGGCGAAGGCAAAAAGCAGTAGCGCAGCTGGGTCGAAGTGGACGGGGACGAGTGAGCAGTGAAGCGGCGAGGGCCATTGAACAGAGTAATAACAGTGGCAGACAGCTGCATTGGACGGGGCAAATTAAGTAATAATTTCGGCAGCCAGTAGTCTTCAAGTTTAGAGCTTGTAACCCAGCATGAACGTTCACGCCACTGCACTGATGCATGATGCATCGTCAGTCGTCTGTCAATCCAGAGGGCAGAGCATGCAGCCAGCTCCGTCCAGCGCGTCGCTGGATCAGACAGCCAGAGGCACGCCATGTTGGAGGCCCTTACGCGCCATGTGCGCCATAGATTTGCTGTTAAATTTAACTAATAATTGATGAAGAAATGCTCATACCTCAGAAATTTTGAGACAACAGGGCCCTGATGAGAAACAAAAGGAAAAGTGATGGCACCCTCTATCTGCATTCAGAAACAGCACACTAGGCATCAAGCATTCTTCAAACTGTCATGATGGATCTCAACTTCTCAAATATTGTTGGATGCAGCAGAACCATCCATGTGCACCTTGTTGCTGACCGTTGCTATCGTCATGAACTATGTTCGAGCAGCAGGTAGTTCATGATGCCCTTGACAATCCATGTGCATCTCAGGTGTAAACTGTGTAAGAAGGATCATAATGATCACTGGTCAGTTCAGCAACAACTTTGTGTAGTTACTATAATATATGATTTACGTTTGCAGTTATATAATTCCTGTTCTCAGCTTGTAATATATAATTTACATATAATTACTTCCCTGTTTATATCAAAGCCTGGGACAGAGTTTTACATCTCAGGCTGATGAAATAAATCTTTGCCAATCCAGGCAGAACTGGAGATGTCGTTGAGGTCAAACATATTGCCATGACACCATCACATCTCTCCATTATCAAAAACTTGAACGTAATAACACTAGCAAACAGCTGCGCTTGATGGAGCTAATTAATTAATTAATTACACAATGTGGGTTATCAGGTGGCTGATCTTGCTTAATCTTTTGAATAGAGGCTCCATCGATCAGCTAATAAAAGCTAAATGAGTTTCTGAATTAGGACCCTGATCGATGTCATGGGGTCATGGCTACGTATTAATTGATGGTGATTAGGTTTGTGAAGTCTACATTGTAACAGTATCTCATAATTTCTCAGGACGACTGATCTATATCATTTACGTATTACAAATTTACAATCAACTGTTGATAACAATGAAATTTGGTGTTCGATCCCATTCACATTCAACAGTTTTGGGTATTTTACTGTTACTGATGTTGACGTTTATGGTTGTTTCCTGAAAAAAGATGTTCAGAAACCTCAATGATTGAGAAAACCCTCTGCAGCAGAGGATAATGCTTAAAGTATTGTTCAACTGCTTCGTAAAAAAAGTATTGTTCCACTTGCTGCTTTAGAAGGGCAAAGGGTTCTTCATACCCGACATGGAAGATATGACAATAAGCAGGACAAACCAGTTAGAATATACATTAGGTACGTTTTATCTTTAGCTTTGGATGAGCTCAAGGTACCCTCCAAAAATATGTATAGTTTGTACATACATCAGCACTTATCTAAGCTTATTTAGGCTCTGGATTAGTTAAGTGCTGCTTATGGCATGCTAACCTGCCCGACAATTATTGATGAACACCTAGGTGCTTTTGTCCTTTTTTGTGTGCAGTAGAGCTTCTACTGCATACATTTGTAATTTCTGTTTTGCCAGAAAAGAGTAGAAGAAACTTTGTAACTGAAGCTATGTATCCATGATCTCTAGTTTTTTCAGAACTCCATCACTCAATGTGATACAAGAGTAGTCAGGGAGAATTGAAAGAATGTGGTTTCCTCTGAAGAAGACCACCCCTGGTGCTCAGCCAGTCTACCTTGATTTCTGAAGCAAAAGACTGCCTTTTTTATTTTTGCAGCAAGAGCTCCACTACCATTCAAAAGCCGGGTGATGCATGCTAGATTAATTTTAGGATTCAGCATCACACTTAGATGGAGCTGGGACAACAGCTAGCAACTCAACCCTCAAGTATACTTATGACTGGTGGGCCAGTATGTTTTGTGTTGTTTAAGCCGACCGGTGACTGACTAATTGTGCGCGTTCTTTTCCATCTAACCGCATGCACTGCGGTCTTTGCGCGGTGCATATCGATTTGTCCTCCATCGATATGTGATGTGTTATCTAGCTAGGTCTTAGGCTACAGGACAAAACGATTGGTAGTTGGTCCAATGGCTGCCTTGTTAACAAGGACGACTTGCTCGTCTAGCTTTCAAGTCTCGTTTGAATACATAAGCATTTACATCATAATTAGGTAGGCAACTAGTAGATGAGAGATGCAGGGTACTTTTCATGAGATTAGATAGGTCTAGTTTATTATTCTACCTTTGGGGTAGGCAGGAAGTAACATTACCTTGTGTGAATACATAACAATTTACATCATAATTAGGTTGGCAGCTAGTTGGTGGCAAATGCGGTGAAACTTCCCTGAGATCTGCCAGCTAGGTCTACTTTATTACCTTGGGGGCAGGTAGGAACTAATATTATTCATCCAAGATCATCTGTCAGCATGAAACTGATCAATGGCCTAAGGCACTAGCGTCTGCAGTTTTAGAGCACTACCCTACTCTTTGCGTCAATACCATCAAAATTAAGTCAAAAGAATTATGTACCAAATCGATAGAATGTCACCAAAATCAAGACAAAAGAATAATTGCATGTAATTTAGGGCAAGAAAGGTAAACAAAAAAATAATCATCGGTGGAAAGGGGAAATGGCGACTGACCATGCGTGCTTTGCCGCCGCCAGCGCATTGCCACACGAGCTCCTCTGCTGTGGAGAATGAGGGCTGTCGCCGGAGTGGTGCAGCTCCGCATTTGGATTTGGCCGGCGCCGAGGAAGCCGATAGGGTCAGGGAGGCGACGACTCTGTGCATCTGGAATCTGGGGGAGGCTAGCTCACAAGCAATGCTTCGTTTCCACAGCCCACGGCCCACAAGGCCCAGTTGATCATTCGTTTAGATTTATGAGCACTTCTTCCTTTGTGAACATGGGTGTAGCTACGAACTGAAAACAGATGCAACTTCAACTCTACTCACTTCTCTCCTGTGAGATCATGTCAATACCAGCTCTTCGTCAGCGGAGGTGATCGCCAAGACGGTAAAGAAAGGGGGACAAGCCCAGTTGTACTTTTATTTGTCTCTCTGAATCCAGTTCCATGGCTGTAAACTGCACATACATTCAGTCCACATCTATATGATCAACCATCATGTACAACAACAAGGCCAAAGATGCCGACTTCAACAGCATTCCAAATTTCATTCAAAATCAAAGACCATCCAGCATGCGGCAGCCGGTCTCTGAAAAAAAAACAGAACACTAAAAGAAGGTGGGAAAGAACTGCACTGAAGCTAACAACAGCAGTGACTGCTATGCTGAAGACCCCCCCTGCCGAAGTTCAGTTCAGCTGCAGTCAGCAGGAGAAGGATCGCAATTATAAGTGACTCTGCAGAATGTAATAAACCCAGGATGATTTTCTGCCAATTAGTTGCTCAAGTCCTCGCAGCTAGCAACAAGTTCGCACACATACAAGGTAAACAAGCTAGCAACAGTTTTACCATGTGCATATTAGGAACGAACGGGAAAACTGTTGAAGAGCACACTCCCTCTATCTCCCCATTCTCTTTCTTTCACCCAAGAGGTAACCAAATTTATTAGCACCAAAATCATTGCCAACCAAGCAGGAGGATGAAGGCTTGCGTTCCGGAGTAATGATTGCGACAGTGACCAAAAGTTTGATCAGTTAATCACATGGGTTTAATTAATGTACCAGTAAGCAACACTTCCTTTTGAGAATAGCAGGTCTGATTGTTTCCACTTATGCTATAGTGGCTGGGATGCCTGCCTTCATCGAACATGCTCTACCATCTTGTTGAATCTGTTTAGCCATTGGTTTAACTTTGCATCCACATCGCTAATTGATCCATCCCCGTCCCCACCACATGCAGTTGGCAACAAAAGGAGAGCTAGCACAGTGGAGGATGGTGTGCTTTATTTATGGATTATAGAACTGAACGAGCAAACGGACTGAACTGAAACTTTGAACAGAAACTTTATATAAACCGATGCAGTATAAACGTAGCCCAACTCATGTTTTGCAGGGTCATCCATGAGAACCAAAATTCACATAAACAAGAGTTCAAAATCAACAACTTACATTACAAATTCATGAGGCATCAAATGCATGACGGAGTTCAAAGTCAAATATTGAACCGTGGGAGGTCTTGACAAAATATTCCGCATAGATTATTGGCAGCATCCTGGAGACGGAAAAGCAACATTAGCTACTGGATCTCAAACTTAGCCAAGAAAAGAAAAGCCACATAGCATTAAGGTACCTAGCATGTAAGAGAACAGTGTGCACGTGATTTAAGTTTCAAGCCAGAGCAAATTTAAGGAGACTAGCCTTTCCTTTCTTCCTTTCATAAAGAGAGAAGATTCTACAGAGCAATAAACTGAACAAGATGCTGCAATTTGTGATCAACAATATGCATGTCAAAAAATGCAGTTTGCGGTTTCTTTTTTGGCATTTGGGCTGATCTCTCCACAATCATTTATCTCTGGCTCAGGGTCCAAGCAAACAATAGAACAATTTCAAGGCAAAAACATGTACTAGTAGTAGTTCAGGGCAAGCTTGGTACACGTTTTTCATTTTTGGTCGTTCATTATGTGGGTCATATAGCCCAAAGTTTTATGGGTTTATCCGACTCATGACCCTCCTCTGGTCATGGTTACGAACATGGACGCTGCAGACAGCAACGTTGGACGTCAGGTTGTATGCACATCGGTAGTTGCTTGTCTAATTAACTAAAGTACATAACGTGGGCTGTCAGGTTGGATTATTTAGCTTAGCTTGTATGCACATCGGTAGTTGCTCCATCCACATGCAATTTTGAACAAACGACGCCCGGGAGGTAATAAATATATGCACTTGTCAGAAGTAAAACAAGGCATAGTAACGTGCGCTGCCAGTGAGCTGGATCTGGCTGTACTACGTGACTGGGACCCGACGGAAATGAATGAATATGGATCACTTAATAACTTAATAACATGTAAGAAATTAATTGAGCTCCTATATTACCACATACACTTCTGTCTTTAACGTACTTAGCATTAATTTTTGGTGCCTGCTGCTGGCTTTTACTTGTGACCATAGCTAGGATGAGCATGCATGATTGAGGGTCCAACCAAGTCCGGCCATGGCAGGTCGGGCTCGGACATAACATGTAAGGATGCCAATACAGATGATATAATTTCTACCTTGCCAAACTTGGTGAGATAATGATACCACCATGAAGCAGTACTGATGCTGCCTGCCTGTCACTGATGGAGACAGGAGAGGAATGCTGAGTATTTGGCCCGCTCTACATCCTTATGCTCTAGAAGTTAAACCACTGGTGCAAAGAATGACTGCAGAAGGTTAAACATGTCAATCACAGGCAGATACTGCAAAACAGCACATCTTTCAACAAAATCTTGTCCAATGTCTAGTTAACCCATGCAATAAAAGTTGTCCCAAACTTGCCTGCTGAAGAACCTTATTCCGAGACTAACATTTCTTTCAGAGCTAAACTTGCAGCTTCAAGACAAAGATCAACCTGGCAAAAAAACTTGTCATGGTCACGGAATCAGAATATACATGGTCAAGAGGTTCAGTCAAAAAACAAGATCGATCTGGCGGATTGAAGAGGCTAATCGAGATGGAAGATATCAGGAGCAGCGAGGAAGATCTATCTGCACCGGCAGACCCAAAATTTCGGAGGCCGGCGGGTTTCAAGTCTAACTAATTGTCGATGACAAAATGCTCGTACCTCTTAACTTTGAGACAGCAGGGACGCGGTGAGAAACAAAAGGAATGGCAATGGCATCCTCAATCTGTGTTCAAAACTGCTCCCTAGGCATCAAATGTTCTCAAAACAGTGATGATGGATCAGTGATGATGGACGCAGCAGAGCCTCGTTGAGCCAGGAGACAGTCCATGATGCTCTCGACTGAATCCATGCACATCTCATGACCATTCGGTACAGATGGCCAGTTGGCTTGCTGCCAGGTTGGCGCACGCGTGCGGCAATTGCCCAACCTCATGCTCCCCCTCCTGGGCAGTACCACCAGTACCCATGTCATCCCAGCCCACGAGGAATCCTACCGTCCATCAGCTAATCCCTCCACTACTGGGATGTTATATGGCTCCAGGTACCACGCCACGCCACCGAGCACGATGGAGTTGGTCGTGAAGTGGCGTTGGCGAGGAGGGCGAGCAACCTACCGCGGCAAGCGGCGGCGCTGGGCGGCGGATTGAACACTCCCCGGCCCTATCCATGAAAACCGTTCCTATGTCTCGTCCTCCAACGTTGCACTCATATGTGTGAATAATACTCTACAATTCTAGGGGTTCTTTACTAAAAAAATCCCCGAGGCCTCACGCTACACGTGTGATTCTGCGCCAAAAATGCACGCCGTCAGCAAGCCAACTAGCCATCTAAGGCTGACTTGGTCTCGGTTTAACCCCTGGTGCTATATTTTGCCAAGTACTCTCAGTACACTTATTTTGGGACGAAGGAGTAAATAGCTAGCGCACCACTGTTTCCAAGTTCCGTGAGTAAAGTACACATTCGTGCCAAGTTCAAGACCGCCGGTGCAATTACCTTATTTTCAAAACAACAAAGTTAAATATTATCCCTACAATATTATTGACAACAACTTACCATCCAAGAGGTAATAGTACTTACTCCCTCTGTAACAAATATAAGAGCGTTTAGATCACTAAAGTAGTGATCTAACCGCTCTTGTATTTCTTTACAAAGGGAGTACAAGCATTGGCTTACACGTAATTAATTGCACATTAATATGGAAGCATCCTAAAATTTCTCTTAATTAACTACATTGTACTATTAATAAGTACCCCCTCCGTCCGAAATTACTTGTCGCTCAAACGGAAGTATCAGCACTAAGCACTATTTAGTGTTAGATACATTTGTTTGAGCGACAAGTAATTCTAGACGAAGGTAGTACATGAATATAGATTATCCACTTTATTAAGACATCACATTTTAATTGAATACGGACCTGCTTCTTGAGCAATGACCAGCGTCCTCAGGCGCTAAGTGTCGACGTAGTGGTAGGGCCATGTTGATGTCATCCCTCGGGCAACACATTCATCTCTAGTGGTGATGAGGACCCGGCTACCTGAAGCGCGGCATTGACTAAGGTTATTTTGACGCACACACTCCAGGCTCATTGTCCCACACATCATCCATTACCAGCAAGGTCTTGTGGTCCTTCAAGGCCTGCATTAGGGCTCGGTGAGAGCGTCCTTTGCATTTCCAGCAAGCTGGGCATTTCCATCGGCACGATGATGGCTCTTCTCGGCAGCTCAACCTCACTGAAATTTTGATTGCACGCTCAACCATTCTTTTTACTGAACCCGCCTTGGATGGCCTCACATTGAAGACCTTCTGGGCAAGGTGGTCTTGCCAATGCCACCGACACCTACGATGGCAATCACCATGATGTCATCATTGACCTCCTTTCCATTCTGCATGATCTGCGCCCCCAGTGATCTTGTGTCTTCTCTATCTTGTCCCCAACTACAGCCGACCGGTCAAATGTCCCCTGCCGTCTCCCGACTTGGATTACCATGTCGAGGCGTGGGCGTTGCTGCTATGATCCTCATAAGACCTAATATTGATGAAGTTGAAAGCAAAACTCCGTTTGTTGATGGAGTCAAGCCTCTGGTTGAGCTTCTTGATGCGGGTGCCGATCTCATGAGCATGGAAGGGGTTCCGCATGCAAAAGAGCAAGGGATTAAACATCCCGCATCTATGGTACTGATGATCCATGCTCCATGCCTTTAGCTGCATAGGTCAAGGATGTCAGTAGCTTCATACATGGCACGCTTGAGATGCCCCACCCACTCTTGGACAGCTCGTCAGTGATGTTCCTCCTATCAGCATCAGCGAGGATGTTCTTGAGGTCTTGGAGCCTGTCGCCCATCTTGTCAATCTCACCGGGACGCCCAGCATAGTCCCCACCTCATCAGCTGCTACCTGCGCGAGCATGTCCAGAGGTAGGACGCAAACGCATCCAGCACATCGCCATTGTTGCTGGCTAATTTTGCTGTCATGACAAAGGTAATGTCAAATTTAAGCAGGCAGGAGCTTAGCTTTAGCTGGCTGTAAAGAGAGAGCAAATTACACTTGAACTTCCTCAGCAACCTCTGAGATGGATGGACAACACCGATGGCGGAGATGGCGGGGAGAAGATGTGTTGGTTCCGGCACGTCACCTCTGGGCAGCAGCTCAGATCGTCGTCCGGCCCGTCGCATCCAGGAGACAGCTCAGCTCCTCCCACCAGAACGCGGCCACTGGGCACGTCGTCTCCTTGCGCACCAGCTATGCTTCTCCTCCGCACGTCTCCCCCGCATGGAGCTGTAGCAGCCGCAGGAGGCACAGGTGCTCTCGGGCGAAGGCAAAAAGCAGTTAGCGCAGCTGGGTCGAAGTGGACGGGGACGAGTGAGCAGTGAAGCGGCAGGCCATTGAACAGAGTAATAACATGGCACAGCTGCATTGGACGGGGCAAATTAAGTAATAATTTCGAGCCATTAGTCTTCAAGTTTTGAGCTTGTAACCCAGCATGACCGTTCACGCCACTGCACTGATGCATGATGCATCGTCAGTCGTCTGTCAATCCAGAGGGCAGAGCATGCAGCCAGCTCCGTCCAGCGCGTCGCTGGTCAGACAGCCAGAGGCACGCCATGTTGGAGGCCCTTACGCGCCATGTGCGCCATAATTTGCTGTTAAATTTAACTAATAATTGATGAAGAATGCTCATACCTCAGATTTTTGAGACAACAGGGCCCTGATGAGAAACAAAAGGAAAAGTGATGGCACCCTCTATCTGCATTCAGAAACAGCACACTAGGCATCAGCATTCTTCAAACTGTCATGATGGATCTCAACTTCTCAAATATTGTTGGATGCAGCAGAACCATCCATGTGCACCTTGTTGCTGACCGTTGCTATCGTCATGAACTATGTTCGAGCAGCAGGTAGTTCATGATGCCCTTGACAATCCATGTGCTCTCAGGTGTAAACTGTGTAAGAAGGATCATAATGATCACTGGTCAGTTCAGCAACAACTTTGTGTAGTTACTATAATATATGATTTACGTTTGCAGTTATATAATTCCTGTTCTCAGCTTTGTAATATATAATTTACTATAATTACTTTCCTGTTTATAATCAAAGCCTGGACAGAGTTTTACACTCAGGCTGATGAAATAAATCTTTGCCAATCCAGGCAGAACTGGAGTGTCGTTGGTCAAACATATTGCCATGACACCATCACATCTCTCCATTTCAAAAACTGAACGTATAACACTAGCAAACAGCTGCGCTTGATGGAGCTAATTAATTAATTATTACACAAGTGGGTTATCAGGTGGCTGATCTTGCTTAATCTTTTGAATAGAGGCTCCATCGTCAGCTAATAAACGCTAAATGAGTTTCTGAATTAGGACCCTGATCGATGTCATGGGGTCATGGCTACGTATTAATTGATGGTGTAGGTTTGTGAAGTCTACATTGTAACAGTATCTCATAATTTCTCAGGACGACGATCTATATTCATTTACGTATTCCAATTTACAATCAACGTGGATAACAATGAAATTTGGTGTTCGATCCCATTCACATTCAACAGTTTTGGTATTTACTGTTACTGATGTTGACGTTTATGGTTGTTTCCTGAAAAGATGTTCAGAAACCTCAATGATTGAGAAAACCCTCTGCAGCAGAGGATAATGCTTAAAGTATTGTTCAACTGCTTCGTAAAAAAAGTATTGTTCCACTTGCTGCTTTAGAAGGGCAAAGGGTTCTTCATACCCGACATGGAAGATATGACAATAAGCAGGACAAACCAGTTAAGAATATACATAGGTACGTTTTATCTTTAGCTTGGGATGAGCTCAAGGTACCCTCCAAAAATATGTATAGTTTTGTACATACATCAGCACTTATCTAAGCTTATTTAGGCTCTGGATTAGTTAATTGCTGCTTATGGCATGCTAACCTCGCACAATTATGATGAACACCTAGGTGCTTTGTCCTTTTTTGTGTGCAGTAGAGCTTCTACTGCATACATTTGTAATTTCTGTTTTGCCAGAAAAGAGTAGAAGAAACTTTGTAACTGAAGCTATGTATCCATGATCTCTAGTTTTTTCAGAACCCATCACTCAATGTGATCAAGAGTAGTCAGGGAAATTGAAAGATATTGGTTTCCTCTGAAGAAGACCACCCCTGGTCTCAGCCAGTCTACCTTGATTTCTGAAGAAAAAGACGGCCTTTTTTATTTTTGCAGCAAGAGCTCCACTACCATTCAAAAGCCGGGTGATGCATGCTAGATTAATTTTAGGATTCAGCATCACACTTAGATGGAGCTGGGACAACAGCTAGCAACTCAACCCTCAAGTATACTTATGACTGGTGGCCAGTATGTTTTGTGTTGTTTAGCCGACCGGTGACTGACTAATTGTGTGCGTTCTTTTCCATCTAACCGCATGCACTGCGGTCTTTGCGCGGTGCATATCGATTTGTCCTCCATCGATATGTGATTGTATCTAGCTAGGTCTTAGGCTACAGACAAAAACGATTGGTAGTTGGTCCAATGGCTGCCTTGTTAACAAGGACGACTTGCTCGTCTAGCTTTCAAGTCTCGTTTGAATACATAAGCATTTACATCATAATAGGTAGGCAACTAGTAGATGAGAGATGCAGGGTACTTTTCATGAGATTAGATAGGTCTATTTTATTATTCTACCTTTGGGGTAGGCAGGAAGTAACATTAGCTTGTGTGAATACATAACAATTTACATCATAATTAGGTTGGCAGCTAGTTGGTGGCAAATCGGTGAAACTTCCCTGAGATCTGCCAGCTAGGTCTACTTTATTACCTTGGGGGCAGGTAGGAACTAATATTATTCATCCAAGATCATCTGTCAGCATGAAACTGATCAATGGCCTAAGGCACTAGCGTCTGCAGTTTTGAGCACTACCCTACTCTTTGCTTCAATACCATCAAAATTAAGTCAAAGAATTATGTACCAAATCGATAGAATGTCACCAAAATCAAGACAAAAGAAAATTGCATGTATTTAGGGCAAGAAAGGTAACAAAAAAATAATCTCGGTGGAAAGGGGAAATGGCGACTGACCATGCGTGCTTTGCCGCCGCCACGCATTGCCACACGAGCTCCTCTGCTGTGGAAATGAGGGCTGTCGCCGGAGTGGTGCAGCTCCGCATTTGGATTTGGCCGGCGCCGAGGAAGCCGATAGGGTCAGGGAGGCGACGACTCTGTGCATCTGGAATCTGGGGAGGCAGCTCACAAGCAATGCTTCGTTTCCACACCCACGGCCCACAAGCCCAGTTGATCATTCGTTTAGATTTATGAGCACTCTTCCTTTGTGAACATGGGTGTAGCTACGACCTGAAAACAGATGCAACTTCAACTCTACTCACTTCTCTCCTGTGAGATCATGTCAATACCAACTCTTCGTCAGCGGAGGTGATCGCCAAGACGGTAAAGAAAGGGGGACAAGCCCAGTTGTCTTTTTTTTGTCTCTAATCCAGTTCCATGCTGTAAACTGCACATACATTCAGTCCACATCTATATGATCAACCATCATGTACAACAACAAGGCCAAAGATGCCGACTTCAACAGCATTCCAAATTTCATTCAAAATCAAAGACCATCCAGCATGCGGCAGCCGGTCTCTGAAAAAAAAACAGAACACTAAAAAAGGTGGGAAAGAACTGCACTGAAGCTAACAACACAGTGACTGCTATGCTGAAGACCCCCCCTGCCGAAGTTCAGTTCAGCTGCAGTCAGCAGGAGAAGGATCGCAATTATAAGTGACTCTGCAGAATGTAATAAACCCAGGATGATTTCTGCCAATTAGTTGCTCAAGTCCTCGCGCTAGCACACAACCCATTGGGAAGTTGGGTGCAACAAGCCAGGCCATCAAACATTAGATTCTTCAAGTTGTTGAGGGGCACCATCGATGTGGACATCATCCAACTCGGGAGTTGCAGGCCAAAATACCCATCGACAACAAGATTTTCTACACTTGGTGGAGGGCGGAGTTCATCAAACACATTCTTGATTCGTCGCTGCTCTTCCTCAGAAACACCTTCTTTCCCTTTGACCAATCCATCATCTCCTAGTCTACTGGTGCAGACCAAAACAAGGTCAATAAGATGCATCTTCTCACCAAGCCTAGCATTGGCAGCAAACGAGGCAGTGGATACATTCTCCAACTGAATTAATCCAAGAAATCTCAGTTGGGAAAGAGGCCCCAACTCATTCAAACTGCACCAATCACCATCCATGTGGGCTCGAAACCCATCTAATGTCCTCATACTTGTGAGCCCACGGAACCCTCTAGGTATCATACTCACGTGGGGAAGATTGAGTAACCTCAGGCCAAGCTTCACAATGCTATGAGGAAGATCGACCAAATTTTCACATCCACCAAGGTTAAGGAATTGCAATAATTTCATCTTGCCAATGTTCCCTGGAAGTACAGATATATCAGTATCAAGTAGTGCCAAATATCTCAGGTGCTTGAGTTGATGCAGTGATTCAACCAATGCAGCCACATCTGCAAATTCTATATGTAGAGTCCGCAGACCAGAAAAAGTAAGCAATGAATCACCGGGCTTTATCTTGATCTGAATAGTTGAGATTAGTGTTCTCAATGATTGGTACTTCTGTAAAGATGTCCAGTCAAGTTCACCTGATTGTAGTTGATCGGTTGCTATAGACAACCGAAGAAACTTTTCTGAATGAAGTTTAGTAAGATTAACATTGTCTCCGTCTTGAGCTACGAGTGCTTCATCTTTAGTCATATATTGAGCAAATGAGCGAACAATATCATGCATACTGCAACACGATTGATTAACATCAAATTTATCTGGCTCTATAAGGTTCCTAGATATCAGCTCCTTGTAGTAATTTCCTCCCAATTCTTCTAAATCATTAGAGTTTCCATGAACAAATCCTTCGCTAATCCACATGGCAACAACTTGATGCACATTAAACTTTTTATTTTTAGGAAGAATAGAGTAGTATAGAAAGCACTGCTTCAGATAAGTAGGCATATCTTCATAGCTCAAGTATACTGCATGGTTGAGCTCTTGGGGCATTTTAGTTCTTGACCATTTAGAATCATTAAAAACCTGCTCCCAGTCACGACGTAGCACCTCCCTTTTACGCAAGAGTCCTCCCATTACTTTGACCGCAAGTGGCAAACCACCACATTTTTGTATAATTTTCAATCCAATATCTTTTAGCTTGTTGATGTGGCCTTCATTTATCTCACTTGAGATTACCTGCAAACATGCAGTTCAAGGGACCAATAAGGGTTAATTAACTACGAACCAAGCTCTTTGAAGACTCTCAAATTAATTTGCCTCTCAATAGATAAGAGGACTATTTGATATTTTTGGAGGAATAGGAGTATTTGATATAGCTATCCCTTTATCAAGGGTAAGTTTGTCTAGGTAAAAATACTCAGAGTACAGAAAGTACTAGTCAAAAAGAAAATGCTATAAATGTATTTACTTATCATCCACCTATATAACAAAGGTTCATGCAATGACTCTCATGTATAACTTACATAATTTATACCTAGAAAGCAATTTTTCTTCCCTTCTGTTTTTACAACATGGATTATTCTTTCCAAAAAATTACTTTTGCACTATTCACTCATTGCTTTAACAGGAAATTATATTCTTAATTTAGGATTAACATATATTACATAGTTCATTATTTTACAGTCACCTGAAATTATCCTATCTCTTAGTCACCTAAAATGCATAATACTACAACAAATATTGCATTGTAAAATTTCTGTGTAATTTTTTTTACAAAACTATACTACAGCAGTTAGTCTAGTTAGATTTTGTTTTATATTAATTTGCTTCTATTGGTAGGGGTTCACGAAAATTGTTGTTTTCGATCTTAAAATATTTTTTCATTTCTATTATTTTCTATGGTAGTGGGTGAGTAGCTGAGCACTTGCATCTTCATTTAAGGTTGAGCGAAAGAGACTGAAAATTAGCAACATTTTACTCACTTCATGAATATACAAACCATATTTCTTCACTGGTAAAAATGATATTTACTAATTTCCAGTTTTTCTAATTATTAATCAAGTTGAGAGAAAACAAATGTCAGTGTCAAGAAGGTGTGCCATGTAGGCATAAATAGATTATGGAAAGCCGAATTGGCACTACGGCATTTTTCCTTGTTCAGCACAATGCTTCAATGGGATTATTATTTAATTCAATATTTGTAAGAAGGTAATTGCACCGGTGGTCTTGAACTTGGCACACGTGCACTTTAGTCCCCCGAACTTAAAAACAGTGGTTCATTGGTCACTAACTTGGCAAAATGGAGCACCCGAGGTAAAACTATGACCACTTCGGTACAGATGGCCAGTTGGCTTGCTGCCAGGTTGGCGCACGCGTGCGGCATTGCCCAACCTCATGCTCCTCCTCCTGGGCAGTACCACCAGTACCCATGTCATCCCAGCCACGAGGAATCCTACCGTCCATCAGCTAATCCCTCCACTACTGGGATGTTATATGGCTCCAGGTACCACGCCATCGCCACCGAGCACGATGGAGTTGGTCGTGGAAGTGGCGTTGGCGAGGAGGGCGAGCAACCTACCGCGGCAAGCGGCGGCGCTGGGCGGCGGATTGAACACTCCCCGGCCCTATCCATGAAAACCGTTCCTATGTCTCGTCCTCCAACGTTGCACTCATATGTGTGAATAATACTCTACAATTCTAGGGGTTCTTTACTAAAAAAATCCCCGAGGCCTCACGCTACACGTGTGGATTCTGCGCCAAAAATGCACGCCGTCAGCAAGCCAACTAGCCATCTAAGCTGACTTGGTCTCGGTTTAACCCCTGGTGCTATATTTTGCCAAGTACTCTCTAGTACACTTATTTTGGGACGAAGGGAGTAAATAGCTAGCGCACCACTGTTTCCAAGTTCCGTGAGTAAAGTACACATTCGTGCCAAGTTCAAGACCGCCGGTGCAATTACCTTATTTTCAAAACAACAAAGTTAATATTATCCCTACAATATTATTGACAACAACTTACCATCCAAGAGGTAATAGTACTTACTCCCTCTGTAAACAAATATAAGAGCGTTTAGATCACTAAAGTAGTGATCTAAACGCTCTTGTATTTCTTTACAAAGGGAGTACAAGCGATTGGCTTACACGTAATTAATTGCACATTAATATGGAAGCATCCTAAAATTTCTCTTAATTAACTACATTGTACTATTAATAAGTACCCCCTCCGTCCGAAATTACTTGTCGCTCAAACGGAAGTATCTAGCACTAAGCACTATTTTAGTGTTAGATACATTTGTTTGAGCGACAAGTAATTCTAGACGAAGGTAGTACATGAATATAGATTATCCACTTTATTAAGACATCACTATTTAATTGAATACGGACCTGCTTCTTGAGCAATGACCAGGCGTCCTCAGGCGCTAATGTGTCGACGTAGTGGTAGGGCCATGTTGATGTCATCCCTCGGGCAACACATTCATCTCTAGTGGTGATGAGGACCCGGCTACCTGAAGCGACGGCATTGACTAAGGGTATTTTGAGCACACACTCCCAGGCTCCATTGTCCCACACATCATCCATTACCAGCAAGGTCTTGTGGTCCTTCAAGGCCTGCATTAGGGCTCGGTGAAGAGCGTCCTTTGCATTTCCAGCAAGCTGGGCATTTCCATCGGCACCGATGATGGCTCTTCTCAGCAGCTCAACCTCACTGAAATTTTGATTGACGCTCAACCATATCTTTTTACTGAACCCGCCTTGGATGGCCTCATCATTGAAGACCTTCTGGGCAAGGGTGGTCTTGCCAATGCCACCGACACCTACGATGGCAATCACCATGATGTCATCATTGACCTCCTTTCCATTCTGCATGATCTGCGCCACCAGTGATCTTGTGTCTTCTTCGATCTTGTCCCCAACTACAGCCGACCGGTCAAAGTCCCCTGCCGTCTCCCGACTTGGATTACCATGTCGAGAGGCGTGGGCGTTGCTGCTATGATCCTCATAAGACCTAATATTGATGAAGTTGAAAGCAAAACTCCGTTTGTTGATGGAGTCAAGCCTCTGGTTGAGCTTCTTGATGCGGGTGCCGATCTCATGAGCATGGAAGGGGTTCCGCATGCAAAAGAGCAAGGGATTAAAACATCCCGCATCTATGGTACTGGATGATCCATGCTCCATGGCCTTTAGCTGGCATAGGTCAAGGATGTCAGTAGCTTCATACATGGCACGCTTGAGATGCCCCACCCACTCTTGGACAGTCTCGTCAGTGATGTTCCTCCTATCAGCATCAGCGAGGATGTTCTTGAGGTCTTGGAGCCTGTCGCCCATCTTGTCAATCTCACCGGAGACGCCCAGCATAGTCCCCACCTCATCAGCTGCTACCTGCGCGAGCATGTCCAGAGGTAGGACGCAAACGCATCCAGCACAATCGCCATTGTTGCTGGCTAATTTTGCTGTCATGACAAAGGTAATGTCAAATTTAAGCAGGCAGGCAGCTTAGCTTTAGCTGGCTGTAAAGAGAGAGACAAATTACACTTGAACTTCCTCAGCAACCTCTGAGATGGATGGACAACACCGATGGCGGAGATGGCGGGGAGAAGATGTGTTGATGTTCCGGCACGTCACCTCTGGGAGCAGCAGCTCAGATCGTCGTCCGGCCCGTCGCATCCAGGAGAAGCAGCTCAGCTCCTCCACCAGAACGCGGCCACTGGGCACGTCGTCTCCTTGCGCACCAGCTATGCTTCTCCTCCGGCACGTCTCCCCCGCATGGAGCTGTAGCAGCCGCAGGAGGCAGCAGGTGCTCTCGGGCGAAGGCAAAAAGCAGTAGCGCAGCTGGGTCGAAGTGGACGGGGACGAGTGAGCAGTGAAGCGGCGAGGGCCATTGAACAGAGTAATAACAGTGGCAGACAGCTGCATTGGACGGGGCAAATTAAGTAATAATTTCGGCAGCCAGTAGTCTTCAAGTTTAGAGCTTGTAACCCAGCATGACCGTTCACGCCACTGCACTGATGCATGATGCATCGTCAGTCGTCTGTCAATCCAGAGGGCAGAGCATGCAGCCAGCTCCGTCCAGCGCGTCGCTGGATCAGACAGCCAGAGGCACGCCATGTTGGAGGCCCTTACGCGCCATGTGCGCCATAGATTTGCTGTTAAATTTAACTAATAATTGATGAAGAAATGCTCATACCTCAGAAATTTTGAGACAACAGGGCCCTGATGAGAAACAAAAGGAAAAGTGATGGCACCCTCTATCTGCATTCAGAAACAGCACACTAGGCATCAAGCATTCTTCAAACTGTCATGATGGATCTCAACTTCTCAAATATTGTTGGATGCAGCAGAACCATCCATGTGCACCTTGTTGCTGACCGTTGCTATCGTCATGAACTATGTTCGAGCAGCAGGTAGTTCATGATGCCCTTGACAATCCATGTGCATCTCAGGTGTAAACTGTGTAAGAAGGATCATAATGATCACTGGTCAGTTCAGCAACAACTTTGTGTAGTTACTATAATATATGATTTACGTTTGCAGTTATATAATTCCTGTTCTCAGCTTGTAATATATAATTTACATATAATTACTTTCCTGTTTATATCAAAGCCTGGGACAGAGTTTTACATCTCAGGCTGATGAAATAAATCTTTGCCAATCCAGGCAGAACTGGAGATGTCGTTGAGGTCAAACATATTGCCATGACACCATCACATCTCTCCATTATCAAAAACTTGAACGTAATAACACTAGCAAACAGCTGCGCTTGATGGAGCTAATTAATTAATTAATTACACAATGTGGGTTATCAGGTGGCTGATCTTGCTTAATCTTTTGAATAGAGGCTCCATCGATCAGCTAATAAAAGCTAAATGAGTTTCTGAATTAGGACCCTGATCGATGTCATGGGGTCATGGCTACGTATTAATTGATGGTGATTAGGTTTGTGAAGTCTACATTGTAACAGTATCTCATAATTTCTCAGGACGACTGATCTATATCATTTACGTATTACAAATTTACAATCAACTGTTGATAACAATGAAATTTGGTGTTCGATCCCATTCACATTCAACAGTTTTGGGTATTTTACTGTTACTGATGTTGACGTTTATGGTTGTTTCCTGAAAAAAGATGTTCAGAAACCTCAATGATTGAGAAAACCCTCTGCAGCAGAGGATAATGCTTAAAGTATTGTTCAACTGCTTCGTAAAAAAAGTATTGTTCCACTTGCTGCTTTAGAAGGGCAAAGGGTTCTTCATACCCGACATGGAAGATATGACAATAAGCAGGACAAACCAGTTAGAATATACATTAGGTACGTTTTATCTTTAGCTTTGGATGAGCTCAAGGTACCCTCCAAAAATATGTATAGTTTGTACATACATCAGCACTTATCTAAGCTTATTTAGGCTCTGGATTAGTTAAGTGCTGCTTATGGCATGCTAACCTGCCCGACAATTATTGATGAACACCTAGGTGCTTTTGTCCTTTTTTGTGTGCAGTAGAGCTTCTACTGCATACATTTGTAATTTCTGTTTTGCCAGAAAAGAGTAGAAGAAACTTTGTAACTGAAGCTATGTATCCATGATCTCTAGTTTTTTCAGAACTCCATCACTCAATGTGATACAAGAGTAGTCAGGGAGAATTGAAAGAATGTGGTTTCCTCTGAAGAAGACCACCCCTGGTGCTCAGCCAGTCTACCTTGATTTCTGAAGAAAAAGACTGCCTTTTTTATTTTTGCAGCAAGAGCTCCACTACCATTCAAAAGCCGGGTGATGCATGCTAGATTAATTTTAGGATTCAGCATCACACTTAGATGGAGCTGGGACAACAGCTAGCAACTCAACCCTCAAGTATACTTATGACTGGTGGGCCAGTATGTTTTGTGTTGTTTAAGCCGACCGGTGACTGACTAATTGTGTGCGTTCTTTTCCATCTAACCGCATGCACTGCGGTCTTTGCGCGGTGCATATCGATTTGTCCTCCATCGATATGTGATGTGTTATCTAGCTAGGTCTTAGGCTACAGGACAAAACGATTGGTAGTTGGTCCAATGGCTGCCTTGTTAACAAGGACGACTTGCTCGTCTAGCTTTCAAGTCTCGTTTGAATACATAAGCATTTACATCATAATTAGGTAGGCAACTAGTAGATGAGAGATGCAGGGTACTTTTCATGAGATTAGATAGGTCTAGTTTATTATTCTACCTTTGGGGTAGGCAGGAAGTAACATTAGCTTGTGTGAATACATAACAATTTACATCATAATTAGGTTGGCAGCTAGTTGGTGGCAAATGCGGTGAAACTTCCCTGAGATCTGCCAGCTAGGTCTACTTTATTACCTTGGGGGCAGGTAGGAACTAATATTATTCATCCAAGATCATCTGTCAGCATGAAACTGATCAATGGCCTAAGGCACTAGCGTCTGCAGTTTTAGAGCACTACCCTACTCTTTGCGTCAATACCATCAAAATTAAGTCAAAAGAATTATGTACCAAATCGATAGAATGTCACCAAAATCAAGACAAAAGAATAATTGCATGTAATTTAGGGCAAGAAAGGTAAACAAAAAAATAATCATCGGTGGAAAGGGGAAATGGCGACTGACCATGCGTGCTTTGCCGCCGCCAGCGCATTGCCACACGAGCTCCTCTGCTGTGGAGAATGAGGGCTGTCGCCGGAGTGGTGCAGCTCCGCATTTGGATTTGGCCGGCGCCGAGGAAGCCGATAGGGTCAGGGAGGCGACGACTCTGTGCATCTGGAATCTGGGGGAGGCTAGCTCACAAGCAATGCTTCGTTTCCACAGCCCACGGCCCACAAGGCCCAGTTGATCATTCGTTTAGATTTATGAGCACTTCTTCCTTTGTGAACATGGGTGTAGCTACGAACTGAAAACAGATGCAACTTCAACTCTACTCACTTCTCTCCTGTGAGATCATGTCAATACCAACTCTTCGTCAGCGGAGGTGATCGCCAAGACGGTAAAGAAAGGGGGACAAGCCCAGTTGTACTTTTATTTGTCTCTCTGAATCCAGTTCCATGGCTGTAAACTGCACATACATTCAGTCCACATCTATATGATCAACCATCATGTACAACAACAAGGCCAAAGATGCCGACTTCAACAGCATTCCAAATTTCATTCAAAATCAAAGACCATCCAGCATGCGGCAGCCGGTCTCTGAAAAAAAAACAGAACACTAAAAGAAGGTGGGAAAGAACTGCACTGAAGCTAACAACAGCAGTGACTGCTATGCTGAAGACCCCCCCTGCCGAAGTTCAGTTCAGCTGCAGTCAGCAGGAGAAGGATCGCAATTATAAGTGACTCTGCAGAATGTAATAAACCCAGGATGATTTTCTGCCAATTAGTTGCTCAAGTCCTCGCAGCTAGCAACAAGTTCGCACACATACAAGGTAAACAAGCTAGCAACAGTTTTACCATGTGCATATTAGGAACGAACGGGAAAACTGTTGAAGAGCACACTCCCTCTATCTCCCCATTCTCTTTCTTTCACCCAAGAGGTAACCAAATTTATTAGCACCAAAATCATTGCCAACCAAGCAGGAGGATGAAGGCTTGCGTTCCGGAGTAATGATTGCGACAGTGACCAAAAGTTTGATCAGTTAATCACATGGGTTTAATTAATGTACCAGTAAGCAACACTTCCTTTTGAGAATAGCAGGTCTGATTGTTTCCACTTATGCTATAGTGGCTGGGATGCCTGCCTTCATCGAACATGCTCTACCATCTTGTTGAATCTGTTTAGCCATTGGTTTAACTTTGCATCCACATCGCTAATTGATCCATCCCCGTCCCCACCACATGCAGTTGGCAACAAAAGGAGAGCTAGCACAGTGGAGGATGGTGTGCTTTATTTATGGATTATAGAACTGAACGAGCAAACGGACTGAACTGAAACTTTGAACAGAAACTTTATATAAACCGATGCAGTATAAACGTAGCCCAACTCATGTTTTGCAGGGTCATCCATGAGAACCAAAATTCACATAAACAAGAGTTCAAAATCAACAACTTACATTACAAATTCATGAGGCATCAAATGCATGACGGAGTTCAAAGTCAAATATTGAACCGTGGGAGGTCTTGACAAAATATTCCGCATAGATTATTGGCAGCATCCTGGAGACGGAAAAGCAACATTAGCTACTGGATCTCAAACTTAGCCAAGAAAAGAAAAGCCACATAGCATTAAGGTACCTAGCATGTAAGAGAACAGTGTGCACGTGATTTAAGTTTCAAGCCAGAGCAAATTTAAGGAGACTAGCCTTTCCTTTCTTCCTTTCATAAAGAGAGAAGATTCTACAGAGCAATAAACTGAACAAGATGCTGCAATTTGTGATCAACAATATGCATGTCAAAAAATGCAGTTTGCGGTTTCTTTTTTGGCATTTGGGCTGATCTCTCCACAATCATTTATCTCTGGCTCAGGGTCCAAGCAAACAATAGAACAATTTCAAGGCAAAAACATGTACTAGTAGTAGTTCAGGGCAAGCTTGGTACACGTTTTTCATTTTTGGTCGTTCATTATGTGGGTCATATAGCCCAAAGTTTTATGGGTTTATCCGACTCATGACCCTCCTCTGGTCATGGTTACGAACATGGACGCTGCAGACAGCAACGTTGGACGTCAGGTTGTATGCACATCGGTAGTTGCTTGTCTAATTAACTAAAGTACATAACGTGGGCTGTCAGGTTGGATTATTTAGCTTAGCTTGTATGCACATCGGTAGTTGCTCCATCCACATGCAATTTTGAACAAACGACGCCCGGGAGGTAATAAATATATGCACTTGTCAGAAGTAAAACAAGGCATAGTAACGTGCGCTGCCAGTGAGCTGGATCTGGCTGTACTACGTGACTGGGACCCGACGGAAATGAATGAATATGGATCACTTAATAACTTAATAACATGTAAGAAATTAATTGAGCTCCTATATTACCACATACACTTCTGTCTTTAACGTACTTAGCATTAATTTTTGGTGCCTGCTGCTGGCTTTTACTTGTGACCATAGCTAGGATGAGCATGCATGATTGAGGGTCCAACCAAGTCCGGCCATGGCAGGTCGGGCTCGGACATAACATGTAAGGATGCCAATACAGATGATATAATTTCTACCTTGCCAAACTTGGTGAGATAATGATACCACCATGAAGCAGTACTGATGCTGCCTGCCTGTCACTGATGGAGACAGGAGAGGAATGCTGAGTATTTGGCCCGCTCTACATCCTTATGCTCTAGAAGTTAAACCACTGGTGCAAAGAATGACTGCAGAAGGTTAAACATGTCAATCACAGGCAGATACTGCAAAACAGCACATCTTTCAACAAAATCTTGTCCAATGTCTAGTTAACCCATGCAATAAAAGTTGTCCCAAACTTGCCTGCTGAAGAACCTTATTCCGAGACTAACATTTCTTTCAGAGCTAAACTTGCAGCTTCAAGACAAAGATCAACCTGGCAAAAAAACTTGTCATGGTCACGGAATCAGAATATACATGGTCAAGAGGTTCAGTCAAAAAACAAGATCGATCTGGCGGATTGAAGAGGCTAATCGAGATGGAAGATATCAGGAGCAGCGAGGAAGATCTATCTGCACCGGCAGACCCAAAATTTCGGAGGCCGGCGGGTTTCAAGTCTAACTAATTGTCGATGACAAAATGCTCGTACCTCTTAACTTTGAGACAGCAGGGACGCGGTGAGAAACAAAAGGAATGGCAATGGCATCCTCAATCTGTGTTCAAAACTGCTCCCTAGGCATCAAATGTTCTCAAAACAGTGATGATGGATCAGTGATGATGGACGCAGCAGAGCCTCGTTGAGCCAGGAGACAGTCCATGATGCTCTCGACTGAATCCATGCACATCTCAAGTGTAAACTGTGTAAGAAGGATCATAATGATCATTGGTCAGTTCAGCAACCACTATTGTCGTTATTGCAATACATGATTCATATTTGCAAATCAGTAATTCCTATTTTCAGCTTGTAATACATATATTACTACTCTGTTTAGTATGAAAAAAGACTCATCTAGTACGAAATTATTCCTTTTCTTCCTTGGAAGTAGTCCATACTATAAGTATAGTAAAGCGGTGAGATAGCATGTGAAATACCGATGTGGGGCTAGATCTTGTTGAACGTACATGAACACACACTCTAACACAGCAGGCCATTTAGATCCAGATTAATTAGTAATTAGGCGGGCAGCTACTACAGTAATGCAAGTGTACTTTTCCTTGAGATCTAGTAGCTAGGTCCAGTTTATTACTCAACCTTGGGGCAGGCAGGAGCTTAGATTATACTGTATCTGTACAGGAGCATCTGTCGGCACGAATCTGGTCAATGGTGGGTGGAAGGGGAAATGACGACTGACTGTGCCTAGTTCGCCGTCATGCCACACGCGGTCCTTTGCTGTGGAGGATGGGCAGAGGGGAGGAGAGAAGGAGGCTGTATGTACTCGCTGCAATAAGATGGCAGGGGCGGGGAGGCTGGGTCGCCGTCGCCAGAGGCGGAGTGGTGGAGGTCCCCGTTTGGATTTGGATTTGGCCGGCGGCAAGAGTGAGCGGAAGGCGAGTAGGCAACGACAACATTCGCCGGATCTGGGCAAGGGAAAACCCACGAACAAAAAAGGATTTCTTTCCACCGCCTATGGTCCATAAGCCCATTCGGTAGTTCATCCATCCACATGCAATTTTGAACAAATGGCGTGCAGGAGCTAAAATCTATGCATTTGTCAGAAATAAAGCAAGGCATAGCAAGGTGTGCTGCCAGTGAGCTCGATCTGGCTGTACAAAGCAAAATTAGGAAACCTAGCTAGGCATGCAAAACCTAACAGGGTATTGAAGCATGTTGAGTTCTATCTGAAGCATGTATTGCATAACAAGAGAGACCAAAAAAAAAAATCAAGGTGATGAAGCATGTGGAGCTTTATCTGAATGTTCAGAATCAAAAAGGGTGCCCAACTTTCTTCAAAATTTCCGCTACACAAAAGCATGAGCCATCCATTAGCAAGAGAGGTAGAGGAACAAACCATGCATGAGCTATCCATCCAGTATATGCCCGGTACAGTTTAACTTGGATGAAACCTTATTACTTACTGGTACAGTTCAAAAGTATTATCAGATCACATATACGACCATTCCAGTGACGCTGAATCACATTATTCTCCAACTCCCACTGATCGAAACAAAAAATTAAACTACAAGGCCCATGCCCAATTATCCACCAAGAGAAATCAAGTATCAACATTTTGCAATCTAGGTGCTAGAAGAGCTGGAAAATGAACTAACTAATCAGTGCGAAATCAACATTAAGGAACATGGTCAGGCCAGGTCAGCCAAAACTAAATAGATTCCATACATGATTACATCCAAGACTTGAGCTGATGTCCACTTAATATTATCAAGTGTCTCAGCAAACTAATCAAATAAAAACTGGCGCATTAAATTAACTTCAACTGATGGTAATAACCAGGGTGCAGGGGTGGTGGTAGAACTCAAACTAAGCCAGAATAAATGTGGTCAAGAGGATTCAGTCAGAAAAGTAGATCGATCTGGTGTTTTGAATAAGCTAATCAAGATGGAAGACATCAGTAGCAACGGGGTGGATCTAGGTGCACCAGCCGGCACACTCAAAAATTAAGAGGCCAGTGGTGTTTAAGGCTAGCTAATCGTCAATGAAGAAATGGCCGTACCTCTTTAACTTTGTGAACATTTTCTTTTGAAATTTGTAAAAAACGATATATAACAAAAAACCGGAGCGAATCATCCTGCAAGGTTTCTACGAGGGTCACTTGAGCAATTGTTGGGTGCATTATTAGCTAGTTAACCAGTGCCAAACCGTGTGATTCATCCGAGACGACAAAGACAGCCTGTGGCATGGATTAACTAATACATTAATTAGGAAAGACAGATAGTTAGTGACAGCTGCGATGTGCCTTTCTTGAGATCTGCTAGAAATGTCTAGTTTAGTACCTTGGGCAGGCATGAAAAGTAGGAAAAGTGCGCCATCGGAACGTGCACGGAGAGAGCAGGGGCGTGTTTGGTTGGTGAGGTAAGCATGTACTCCTATAGATGTGGTTCACAGCACCATGCTCTGTCCATGATGATGGAGCCGATGGACATTAGTAATCTGCTTAAGTAAGTACTCCCTCCGTTCGAAAAAGCTTGTCCCAAGCTTGTCGCTCATTTGAGAGACAAGCTTTTTCGGACGGAGGGAGTAAATTTTTTTTTCTGCGGGCGCTGCTTGCAAACTGTTGGGTGCATTAGTAGCCTGGTTAACTAGTGCCAAAACGCGTCACTAATCCTAGTGAGAAATTAGGTAGGGATGTATTAGTACTAGCTAGAAATGCAATGCAATTTCATTGGTAGCTACTCCCTCCGTTCGGAATTACTTGTCTCAGAAATGGATGTATCTAGAACTAAAATACGTCTAGATACATTCATTTCTGCGACAAGTAATTCCAAATGGAGGGAGTAGATCCTAGTGAGAAATGTATCAGTACTAGTGTTCAATGCTACTGTTCAATGGTGGGAGCAGGCAATTTGGGAGCACTACCCAAATTGCGTTGGTATCATGGATCGAAATGAGGACAAGAAAATTCCAGGCCCCATCAAAATTAACAGATGAGGAGGGCAGTACAGGAAAGGTAAATAATTTAACGACCGCCGGCGGAAGGGGAAATGGCGACTGACCGTGCCTACTTACTATGCCGCCGCCGCCACACCACGCCACGCGCGCTCTTTTGCCGTGGAGAATTGGGGGCGAGGACGCTATATCCGCCGCTAGGCCCTATCCTCCTCCTCCTCCTCCTCTGCCAGGTCGCCGGCGCTGCTCCTGTCCCGTCAGGCTCCATGAGAGAGCTCCCCCGGGCGGTGGCGGGCCGGAGACCAATCTTGCGGCGGCGGGGCACCGGATCTGCTCTCGGCCAAGGAAAAATATTGTTCCGTGTAATTTTTTCCCTTTTGTTTTCATTTTCTGAGGGAGAAATACTGCTACGGCCGATGAAACTGAGGCCCATGTGCCTCACCAGCCCAGGCCCATGAAATAGGGGCCCTCGTGCATGAAGCAAGCATTTTTATTCTATTTTTCATGTCAAGCAATTTAGGGCACTCCCAATGTAATGTATTAGCACCTCTTTACACGATACCACCAGCCGATAAGGTCGACGCCACAGACTTGGAGCTAGGAACCTCAGCACTGAAGTTTACTCTGCCTCAGCACTAATAGTTTACTTTTGCAGTTACCCTACAAACTATGTTGGCTCACAATGTTGCAAAAAAAAAATATTCTGGACCACAAGGTAGGTTGTGTTTCCATACCCAAGCTCAATGCCAACACTAAACCAAAGGGGTAGACTTGGTTCAAGTTTTGGAGACTAGTCATTCATGGCTGAACTTTTGATAGGTGATCAATTTTGCTGGTTCTGCCTTCAGCATCTATGTCATGGCTGTGGCCTGTAGGAATCGGAACCATCCATCTCCATCCATACTCGCTCACCATGTGACATTGCTTGCGCAAGCAGAATGAGAAATTCATTTTCTTAATATTTGTCGCACCGTTCAACAGGGTGAAGCATGACCACTCTCTAAAAAAACTCTTGATCATTTTTTTCAATTCTAATATTTTCTTCATTTTCCATCTTTATTAAAATTGCACACATTTAAAAATTTTCTTACATTTTTATTTAAATAGTTATGAGATAAAACTACTGTCTTAAAAATACCAGGAGCTTCTTGGCGAATGCTTCCAAAGACGAATATTCGGTACATACAAACTTAGAGAAAAAATAGACAGCTAGAACCAAGGAGATTGGCCAACATATGCATAAAGAACGTCATGTGTGTGCTCAATATTCCACGCGCAAGGAAGTCTCTTCATCAATAGGAACGCCTATTCGACGCAAGTAGTGTAAAATTGCTGGCATCCACGGCTGTGTCGGCTCATCGGGAAGGCACTATAGCAATACGATCTTAACGGCCGACTGTTTTCTCAGCATTTTTTGTCAGCTTTTATATTATTTTATTTTTTCTGTTGCGAGAAAACTTCTGATTTATTCATCTTTTTTTTCGCGAATACGCAAAGTTGTGTATCTTTTCATTGATAGAAGGAGTAGAATGAGTACATGAATACAACACATGACACAAACGCAAGCAAGCGTGACACATGGTGCCCGGAGCAGAGAGACAAGGGATGCTCGGCCCGAACAGAGGATACATCACAGCTAAACCTACCAAACCCGAGCCAAAAGCGGCGATGCCAAACCAACGAGAGCTCCAACATCGCCCGAGCCAAAACCGGGGACACCACGAGCGAGTAAGATAGTTCCTTCAGGAAGGAAGACGACGCCGAGATGCCGTCACTATCCGGTCCGAGGGACCCGGACCTAGGGTTTCCCCTAAGCTCGAAGAGGGGCGCAGCTGAAGGCCGTGGCAGTGCCTCCAAGAAGGAAACGACACCCATAGGCGCCGTCGCTGCCAGCACGAGCAAGCCGAGCAGGGATCTCTCCTTGCCTGAAGCTGAGCGATCCCACAGCCGCCGAATCTGGAATCGTAGATGAAAAGGACAACGTTGGTCGAAATCACCAAGACTGAACGGGGTTGGCGAGGCTGCACCTGCCGACGGAGGATGGCACCGCCTCCGAACCCACGAGCATTGGATCTGGCAAAGGGGAAGGCTTTGAGGCGTCTAGGGTAGGGCGGGCGACGAGGCGAACCAAGCAGGGGGTTTTGGGATGACGGTGTCCAGCAACGCCGGCGGGCTAGGACTAGAGGGACGCAGATCCAAGCTGCCGTGGCCTTAACCGTCGGGACATCTGCGAGCCAGGTAAGCTGGAGGGGACGCAGCTACCTGGTCGCTGAGGCCGAAGCTGCCCAGAAGACGCCAGCAGCAAGGGACACCAGAGAGACGCGGACCCAAGGCTGCCGGGACCGGAACAACGCCTGCAAGGACCCGCCGCGGGAAGCCGTGTGCTCGCCACTACCGCAGATGCATCGCCGCCTCCACGCGAGAGCCGTCACCATGGCTCAGGGATGGGGAGGCAGGGCCGCCGGAGATGGGGGGGCCGCCTGCACGAGAGGCAGGCCGCAGACGCCCCCGCAACCGGCTATAGTCCCCAAGCCCCAATCCAGGCCGGACGAAGCACCAGCAAACTGGAACGCAAGGACGCCGGGATTGGGAAGCTGTAGGGTGGTTGGCGCCCGTGGCAACGGCCAAGAGCGCCGGAACCCCCGCCGTCCGGCAGGTTCGAGCAGCAGCTGGTGGTGGGGGACCCGAGTGAAGGAAATATGCCCTAGAGGCAATAATAAAGTTGTTATTTATATTTCCTTATATCATGATAAATGTTTATTATTCATGCTAGAATTGTATTAACCGGAAACTTGATACATGTGTGAATACATAGACAAAACAAAGTGTCCCTAGTATGCCTCTACTTGACTAGCTCGTTAATCAAAGATGGTTAAGTTTCCTAACCATAGACATGTGTTGTCATTTGATGAACGGGATCACATCATTAGGAGAATGATGTGATGGACAAGACCCAACCGTTAGCTTAGCATAATGATCGTTAAGTTTTATTGCTATTACTTTCTTCATGACTTATACATGTTCCTCTGACTATGAGATTATGCAACTCCCAGATACCGGAGGAACACCTTGTGTGATATCAAACGTCACAACGTAACTGGGTGATTATAAAGATGCTCTACAGGTGTCTTCGAAGTTGTTTGTTGGGTTGGCATAGATCGAGATTAGGATTTATTACTCCGAGTATCGGAGAGGTATCTCTGGGCCCTCTCGGTAATGCACATCATATGAAGCCTTGCAAGCAATGTGACTAATGAGTTAGTTGCGGGATGATACATTACAGAACGAGTAAAGAGACTTGCCGGTAATGAGATTGAACTAGGTATGATGATACCGACGATCGAATCTCGGGCAAGTAACATACCGATAACAAAGGGAACAACGTATGTTGTTATGCGGTTTGACCGATAAAGATCTTCGTAGAATATGTAGGAGCCAATATGAGCATCCAGGTTCTGCTATTGGTTATTGACCGGAGATGTGTCTCGGTCATGTCTACATAGTTCTCGAACCCGTAGGGTCCGCACGCTTAACGTTCGATGACAATTTGTATTATGAGTTATGTGATTTGATGACCGAAGTTTGTTCAGAGTCCCGGATGAGATCACGGACATGACGAGGAGTCTCGAAATGGTCGAGACATAAAGAATGATATATTGGACGATGTTATTCGGACACCGGATGAGTTTCGAGAGATACCGGGTAATTATCGGAGTGCCGGAAGGGTTACCGGAACCCCCCGGGGAAGTAATGGGCCAACATGGGCCTTAGGGGAGAGAGAGGGCAGGCCACGAGGAGGTGGCACCCCCCCTTGGGGAGTCCGAATAGGACTAGGGGAGGGGCGCGGCCCCCCTTTTCCCTGTCCCTGTCCCTCTCCCTTCCTTCTTCCCCGTTCCACCAAGTGGAATCCTACTAGGACTTGGAGTCCTAGTAGGACTCCTCTCTCTTGGCGCGCCCTACAGGGGCCGGCCAGCCTCCCCCTCTCCTTCTTTATATACGGGGGCGGGGGGCACCCCAAAGGCACACCAAGATTTGTCTTAGCCGTGTGCGGTGCCCCCCTTCACAGTTTTACACCTCGGTCATATCATCGTAGTGCTTAGGTGAAGCCCTGCGCCGGTAACTTCATTATCACCGTCGCCACGCCGTCGTGCTGACGGAACTCTCCCTCGACCCTCTGCTAGATCAAGAGTTTGAGGGACGTCATCGAGCTGAACGTGTGCTGAACACGGAGGTGCCGTACGTTCGGTACTTGGATCGCTTGAATCGTGAAGACGTTCAACTACATCAACTGCGTTAACATAACGCTTCCGCTTTTGGTCTACGAGGGTACGTGGACACACTCTCCCCTCTCGTTGATATGCATCTCCTAGATAGATCTTGTGTGAGCGTAGAATTTTTTTTGAAATTGCATGCTACGTTCCCCAACAGTGGTATCAGAGCCAGGTTTTTGCGTAGATGATATGCACGAGTAGAACACAAAGAGTTATGGGCGATAATAGTCATACTGCTTACCACCAACGTCTTACTTTGATTCAGCGGTATTGTTAGATGAAGCGGTCCGGACCGACATTACATGACCGCGTTCATGAGACTGATTCTACCGACGTGCTTTGCACACAGGTGGCTGGCGGGTGTCTGTTTCTCCAACTTTAGTTGAATCAAGTTTGACTACGGCCGGTCCTTGTTGAAGGTTAAAACAGCACACTTGACAAAAAATCGTTGTGGTTTTGATGCTTAGGTAAGAACGGTTCTTACTAGAAGCCCGTAGAAGCCACGTAAAACTAGCAACAATAAAGTAGAGGACGTCTAACTTGTTTTTGCAGGGCATGTTGTGATGTGATATGGTCAAGACATGATGTGATACACGTTATTGTATGAGATGATCATGTTTTGTAAAAGTTATCGGCAACTGACAGGAGCCTTATGGTTGTCGCTTTATCGTATGAAATGCAATCGCCATGTAATTGCTTTACTTTATCACTATGCATTAGCGATAGTTGTAGAAGCAATAGTTGGCGAGGCGACAACGACGCTACGATGGAGATCAAGGTGTCAAGCCGGTGACGATGGAAATCATGACGGTGCTTTGGAGATGGAGATCAAAGGCACAAGACAATGATGGCCATATCATGTCACAAATTTTGATTGCATGTGATGTTTATCTTTTATGCATCTTATTTTGCTTAGTACGGCGGTAGCATTATAAGATGATCCCTCACTAAATTTCAAGGTATAAGTGTTCTCCCTGAGTATGCACCGTTGCGACAGTTCGTCGTGCCGAGACACCACGTGATGATCGGGTGTGATAAGCTCTACGTTCACATACAACAGGTGCAAGACAGTTTTGCACGTGCGGAATACTCGGGTTAAACTTGACGAGACTAGCATATGCAGATATGGCCTCGGAACACTGAGACCGAAATGTCGAACGTGATGATCGGACATGGTTTAGTTGATATGGATCACGTGATCATTTAGATGACTAGAGGGATGTCTATCTAAGTGGGAGTTCTTAAGTAATATGATTAATTGAACTTAATTTATCATGAACTTAGTCCTGATAGTTTTTGCATATCTATGTTGTAGATCAATGGCCCGTGCTACCGTTCCCTTGAATTTTAATGCGTTCCTAGAGAAAGCTAAGTTGAAAGATGATGGTAGCAACTACACGGACTGGGTCCGTAACTTGAGGATTATCCTCATTGCTGCACAGAAGAATTATGTCCTTGATGCACCACTAGGTGACAAGCCCGCTCCCGCTAATGTAGACGCTTTGAACGTCTGGCAAACGCGGTCTGATGACTACTCTATAGTTCAGTGTGCCATGCTGTACGGCTTAGAATCGGGACTTCAAAGACGTTTTGAACGTTATGGAGCATATGAGATGTTCCAGGAGTTGAAGTTAATATTTCAAGCAAATGCCCGAGTTGAGAGATATGCAGTCTCCAACAAGTTCTATAGCTGCAAGATGGAGAAGAACAGTTCTGTCAGTGAACACATACTCAGAATGTCTGGGTACCATAACCACTTGACTCAGCTGGGAGTTAATCTTCCGGATGATAGTGTTATTGACAGAGTTCTTCAATCACTGCCACCAAGCTACAAAGTCTTCGTGATGAACTATAATATGCAAGAAATGAATAAGACAATTCCCGAGCTCTTCGCTATGCTCAAAGCTGCGGAGATAGAAATCAAGAAAGAGCATCAAGTGTTGATGGTTAACAAGACCACTAGTTTCAAGAAAAAGGGCAAGGCATAGAAGGAGAACTTCAAGAAGAATGGCAAGCAAGTTGTCACTTCCGGGAAGAATCCCAAGTCTGGACCCAAGCCTGAAACTGAGTGCTTCTACTGCAAAGGGACTGGTCACTGGAAGTGGAACTGCCCCAAGTATTTGGCGGATAAGAAGGATGGCAAAGTGAACAAATGTATATTTGATATACATGTTATTGATGTGTACCTTACTAATGCTCGTAGTAGTGCCTGGGTATTTGATACCGGTTCGGTTGCTCATATTTGTAACTCAAAACAGGGACTACGGATCAAACGAAGATTGGCTAAGGACGGGGTGACGATGCGCGTCGGGAATGGTTCCAAAGTCGATGTGATCGCCGTCAGCAGCTACCTCTACATCTACCTTCGGTATTAGTTTTAGACCTGAATAATTGTTATTTGGTGCCAACGTTGAGCATGAACATTATATCTGGATCTTGTTTGATGCGAGACGGTTATTCATTTAAATCAGAGAATAATGGTTGTTCTATTTATATGAGTAATATCTTTTATGGTCATGCACCCTTGAAGAGTGGTCTATTTTTGTTGAATCTCGATCGTGGTGATACACATATTCATAATATTGATGCCAAAAGATGCAAAGTTGATAATGATAGTGCAACATATTTGTGGCACTGCGGTTTAGGTCATATTGGTATAAAACGCATGAAGAAACTCCATGCTGATGGACTTTCGGAATCACTTGATTATGAATCATTTGATGCTTGCGAACCATGCCTCATGGGCAAGATGACTAAAACTTCGTTATCCGGAACAATGGAGCGAGCTACAGACTTATTGGAAATAATACATACCGATGTATGCGGTCCAATGAGTGTTGAGGCTCGCGGCGGGTATCGTTATTTTCTGACCTTCACAGATGATTTGAGCAGATATGGGTATATCTATTTAATGAAACATAAGTCTGAAACATTTGAAAAGTTCAAAGAATTTCAGAGTGAAGTAGAAAATCATCGTAACAAGAAAATAAAGTTTCTACGATCTGATGGCGGAGGCGAGTACTTGAGTTACGAGTTCGGCCTTCATTTAAAACAATGCGGAATAGTTTCGCAACTCACGCCACCTGGAACACCACAGCGTAATGGTGTGTCCGAACATCATAACCGTATTTTATTAGATATGGTGCGATCTATGATGTCTCTTACCGATTTACCACTATCGTTTTGGGATTATGCATTAGAGACAGCTGCATTCACGTTAAATAGGGCACCGTCTAAATCCGTTGGGACGACACCGTATAAACTGTGGTTTGGCAAGAAACCTAAGCTGTCGTTTCTTAAAGTTTGGGGTTGCGATGCTTATGCGAAAAAGCTTTAGCCTGATAAGCTCGAACCCAAATCGGAAAAGTGCGTCTTCATAGGATACCCAAAAGAAACTGTTGGGTGCACCTTCTATCACAGATCCGAAGGCAAGATATTTGTTGCTAAGAATGGATCCTTTCTAGAGAAGGAGTTTCTCTCGAAAGAAGTGAGTGGAAGAAAAGTAGAACTTGATGAGGTAGTGGTACCTTCTCTTGAATTGAAAAGTAGTTCATCACAGAAATCAGTTCTAGTGATGCCTACACCAATTAGTGAGGAAGCTAATGATGATGATCATGAAGCTTCATATCAAGTTACTACAGAACCTCGTA
Source organism: Thinopyrum elongatum (assembly GCA_011799875.1). Taxonomy (NCBI): domain Eukaryota; kingdom Viridiplantae; phylum Streptophyta; class Magnoliopsida; order Poales; family Poaceae; genus Thinopyrum; species Thinopyrum elongatum. The sequence goes on along the minus strand of JAAAXO010000100.1, from coordinate 105,270 downwards.
GGTCAACCAGAGTACGTTTCGCACCAGAGTGGTACGGTAATCCTGTTCTGGAAGTCATGTTATTAGATCATGACGAACCTACGAACTATGAGGAAGCGATGATGAGCCCATATTCCGCGAAATGGCTGAGGCCATGAATTCTGAGATGGGATCCATGTATGAGAACAAAGTGTGGACTTTGGTTGACTTGCCCGATGATCGGCAAGCCATAGAGAATAAATGATTCTTCAAGAAGAAGACTGGCGCTGACGGTAATGTTACTGTCTACAAAGCTCGACTTGTTGCGAAAGGTTTTTGACAAGTTCAAGGAGTTGACTACGATGAGACCTTCTCACCCGTAGCGATGCTTAAGTCTGTCCGAATCATGTTAGCAATTGCCGCGTTTTATGATTATGAAATCTGGCAAATGGATATCAAAACTGCATTCCTCAATGGATTTCTCAAAGAAGAGTTGTATATGATGCAACCAGAAGGTTTTGTCGATCCTAAAGGTGATAACAAAGTGTGCAAGCTCCAGCGATCCATTTATGGACTGGTGCAAGCATCTCGGAGTTGGAATATACGCTTTGATAGTGTGATCAAAGCATATGGTTTTATACAGACTTTTGGAGAAGCCTGTATTTACAAGAAAGTGAGTGGGAGCTCTGTAGCATTTCTAATATTATATGTGGATGACATATTATTGATTGGAAATGATATAGAATTTCTGGATAGCATAAAAGGATACTTGAATAAGAATTTTTCAATGAAAGACCTCGGTGAAGCTGCTTATATATTGGGCATCAAGATCTATAGAGATAGATCAAGACGCTTAATTGGACTTTCACAAAGCACATACCTTGATAAAGTTTTGAAGAAGTTCAAAATGGATCAGTCAAAGAAAGGGTTCTTGCATGTATTACAAGGTGTGAAGTTGAGTAAGACTCAATGCCCGACCACTGCAGAAGATAGAGAGAAAATGAAAGTCATTCCCTATGCCTCAGCCATAAGTTCTATCATGTATGCAATGCTATGTACCAGACCTGATGTGTGCCTTGCTATAAGTTTAGCAGGGAGGTACCAAAGTAATCCAGGAGTGGATCACTAGACAGCGGTCAAGAACATCCTGAAATACCTGAAAAGGACTAAGGATATGTTTCTCGTTTATGGAGGTGACAAAGAGCTCATCGTAAATGGTTACGTCGATGCAAGCTTTGACACTGATCCGGATGACTCTAAGTCACAAACCGGATACGTATTTATATTGAATAGTGAAGCTGTCAGTTGGTGCAGTTTCAAGCAAAGCGTCGTGGCGCGATCTACATGTGAAGCGGAGTACATAGCTGCTTGGGAAGCAGCGAATGAAGGAGTCTGGATGAAGAAGTTCATATCCGATCTAGGTGTAATACCTAGTGCATCGGGTCCAATGAAAATCTTTTGTGACAATACTGGAACAATTGCCTTAGCGAAGGAATCCAGAATTCACAAAAGAACCAAACACATCAAGAGACGCTTCAACTCCATCCGTGATCAAGTCATGGAGGGAGACATAGAGATTTGCAAAATACATACGGATCTGAATATTGCAGACCCGTTGACTAAGCCTCTTCCACGAGCAAAACATGATCAACACCAAGACTCCATGGGTGTTAGAATCATTACAATGTAATCTAGATTATTGACTCTAGTGCAAGTGGGAGACAGAAGGAAATATGCCCTAGAGGCAATAATAAAGTTGTTATTTATATTTCCTTATATCATGATAAATGTTTATTATTCATGCTTGAATTGTATTAACCGGAAACTTGATACATGTGTGAATACATAGACAAAACAAAATGTCCCTAGTATGCCTCTACTTGACTAGCTCGTTAATCAAAGATGGTTAAGTTTCCTAACCATAGACATGTGTTGTCATTTGATGAACGTGATCACATCATTAGGAGAATGATGTGATGGACAAGACCCAACCGTTAGCTTAGCATAATGATCGTTAAGTTTTATTGCTATTGCTTTCTTCATGACTTATACATGTTCCTCTGACTATGAGATTATGCAACTCCCGAATACCGGAGGAACACCTTGTGTGCTATCAAACGTCACAACGTAACTGGGTGATTATAAAGATGCTCTACAGGTGTCTCCGAAGGTGTTTGTTGGGTTGGCATAGATCGAGATTAGGATTTGTTACTCCGAGTATCGGAGAGGTATCTCTGGGCCCTCTCGGTAATGCAGATCATATGAAGCCTTGCAAGCAATGTGACTAATGAGTTAGTTGCGGGATGATACATTACAGAATGAGTAAAGAGACTTGCCGGTAACGAGATTGAACTAGGTATGATGATACCGACGATCGAATCTCGGGCAAGTAACATACCGATAACAAAGGGAACAACGTATGTTGTTATGCGGTTTGACCGATCAAGATCTTCGTAGAATATGTAGGAGCCAATATGAGCATCCAGGTTCCGCTATTGGTTATTGACCGGAGATGTGTCTCGGTCTTGTCTACATAGTTCTCGAACCCGTAGGGTCCCCACGCTTAACGTTCGATGACAATTTGTATTATGAGTTATGTGATTTGACGAACGAAGTTTGTTCGGAGTCCCGGATGAGATCACGGACATGACGAGGAGTCTCGAAATGGTCGAGACATAAAGAATGATATATTGGACGATGTTATTCGGACACCGGATGAGTTCCGAGAGGTACCGGGTAATTATCAAAGTGCCAGAAGGGTTACCGGAACCTTCCAGGGAAGTAATGGGCCAACATGGGCCTTAGGGGAGAGAGAGGGCAGGCCACAAGGAGGTGGCGCGCGCCCCCCCTTGGGGAGTCCGAATAGGACTAGCGGAGGGGTCGCGGCCCCCCTTTTCCCTGTCCCTCTCCCTCTCCCTTCCTTCTTCCCCCTTCCACCAAGTGGAATCCTACTAGGACTTGGAGTCCTAGTAGGACTCCTCTCTCTTGGCGCGCCCTACAGGGGCCGGCTGGCCTCCCCCTGTCCTCCTTAATATACGGGGGCGGGGGGCACCCCTAAGGCACACCAAGATTTGTCTTAGCCTTGTGCGGTGCCCCCCCTCCACAGTTTTACACCTCGGTCATATCGTCGTAGTGCTTAGGTGAAGCCCTGCGCCGGTAACTTCATCATCACCGTCGCCACGCCGTCGTGCTGACGGAACTCTCCCTTGACCCTCTGCTGGATCAAGAGTTCGAGGGACGTCATCGAGCTGAACGTGTGCTGAACACGGAGGTGCCGTACGTTCGGTACTTGGATCGGTTGAATCGTGAAGACGTTCGACTACATCAACCGTGTTAACATAACGCTTCCGCTTTCGGTCTACGAGAGTATGTGGACACACTCTCCCCTCTCGTTGATATGCATCTCCTAGATAGATCTTGCGTGAGCATAGAATTTTTTTGAAATTACATGCTACGTACCCCAACACCGAGAATCGCCGGGAGAATCCCGGGGTCGCGGGAAGAGGGGGTGGAGGCGCGCGAGGAGGGGGGAGTCCACGGCGGCCGAGGATGGCGGGGAAGGCGCGGTAAGCCGGAGGCGCACGGGGCCAGGCCTCCGGAGGGGCCGGATCCGCCGCCGCTGGACCAGGGGGTGGTCGCCACCGCGCGAGGGTACGGGGGTGAGGGGCGGGCTGAGGGCACAGGGGACACGGACCCTCTGGCGTCGGCGATGCGGGGGAGGGCGGCGGCGGAGGTAGTTGCCGGTGGGGCTAGGGTTCTCCCGCGTCGACAGAGGAGAGCGACGCCGGGGGGGGGGGAGGGCTTCCATTTATTCATCTTCAATCATGACAGTACAACGAACACCAAAAATAATAAAAATCACATCTAGATTCGTAGACTACCTAGCGACGACTACAAGCACTGAAGCGAGCCGAAGGCGCTCCGTCGTCATCACCCCTCCCTTGCCGGAGCCGCTCTGTAAAAAAGTTTATTGTTCATCTACTGTTCTGACCCAACTTGTCTTTTTTCTGAGTTAATCATATGTCCAAATGAGCTAAAATTTTGAGCGCACCTCGCGCACCAAATTACCTATCATGTAAAAAAATTAGATGTTTTTGATTTTTTTTCGTGACCGGGTGCAGATGAGTCTAGGCACCGAATCGCTGCACTCATAGTTTATGCAAGTTTCAACATTTTTTTAGTGGATTATGCAAGTTTCAACAGAGTGCTACAAACAGACCTCTTGGCCGGATGATGCACGAGTGTTCTGGAATATTGGCCGGGCCAAACAGACCTCTCGGCCGGTGTCTTCCTATCACTTATGTACTCCTTTAGATTCCCGACTTTTTTTTTGTACAAAAAACTTTTGTTTTTCAGCACCCATTTTTCCTATAATGCACGAAAATCTGGTTGCAGTTTTGTTGCTAGCTCTATTAAATGAATTTCTAAAAATGTTCTCAAATTTAAAAGGGTAACCAAATTCAAAAAATATTATCTGAATTTGAAATGTTTCCTCGAATTTACAAAATATTATAGAAATGAATAAAATATCCGTATTTTTTAAACAATGTTCTAAACTATTTTAAGAAAACCTGTTTCGATAAAAGGGTTGGATTTTAGAATTATTAAATTTCAAGAAATGTGCTACAAACACAAAAAATATTTATAAATGAACATTTTTTTTAAATGTAATTTTTTATAAAAGTTGAGAACACTTTTTGAAATAAAATTAAAATAGAAAATACAACAAAAGGAAAAAAACTGTAGAGAAAACAAAGTAGAAAATGCTAAAGAAACTAAACATGACCCTTTAAAAGATTCCTAAAGCTAGGAAAACCACAGAGAGGATAGCTTTGTGTGAATAGGTCGCCGCGAGCGGCATAAAATGCGCTTAACGAAGACCATGCGGGAGATAGGGGGAGAGGGGATGGCCGAGAATGTTGGGCCCGACCCGATGACACCCATGTCGTGCGCTATTGCTCGGCGGAGTGGTGGTTGTTCACTCGCCATGCCAGACGGCGGCGACTTCTTCTCCCATCTTATGTCTTGGTCTTCATGTTCAAAAGATGATGACTATGAATGCATGCACGCACATCTTACCCTTACGAGCACCTCGGGTAGACTAAACCAACAGGTTTTGTGATTAACAAAATCACTACAAGCGTCTTGCTTAAGCTGAGGGCTCCTTTGATTCAAAGGAATTCAATAGGATTTTTGAAGGATTAAAATCCTTTGGAATTTTTCCTATGTTCGTCCTTTGATTCATAGGATTAAATCCCATAGGAATTTTTCCTTTAGAATCTTTTGTACTACATTTCATAGGAAATCTAACATCCACTCCAACCTCTTTTTACAATCATTTACTTTTCATGTGAAATCAAACACTCCTTGCTAATCCTATATGATTCAAGTGGGTATGACACTCCAATCCTATACTTTTCCTATTCCTACATTTTCAAAATCCTGCGAATCAAAGAGGCCCTGAAATGGTTTGTGAATAAGTTAATAGTATGACTGGCCTCTGTCACATCAGTGCCATATACAAAAGAGCATGCCTTTCTTGTGGCGAATGAAAGAATGCATACTTTATACAGGATGGAATTTGGGAATCATTCACAACTCTGTAAGAACGTCTTGCTACGGAAAAATGAAACTGAACAGCAGCAAACCACTATGGATGATGTTGGATTACAAGTCTGACTCTGATGTTGGCATGCATGCAGGAGGCCTTCCCCAGCACGGCTTAATAAGGCACACAACTCTGGATTTCCTTTCCTTGCATCCAGGTGATGGCCTCTTGGAAAAAAATCACAAGTCGCTCGCGTTGATCTATTCGGCTCCTTCCCGAGTGGCATCTCGGACAACCCTAGCCGCTGCCGCCGCCCCGACCCTCCCTCCCTCCCTGCTTCCCAGCCATCGTCGGAGGAGGCCGGCGAGCGAAGCTCGCCCGACAGACGGCGGGCTCTTCTCCTCTCTCCGCCAGGAGATCTCTGGCCGAGACGCGACGGCGACCCTAGGCACCCGATGTGAAGGCGGAGTTGGTACGACTGGGCGGCGGCCCGATGGGACTCCGGCGGCGACTAGGCCACCATGGCTGCGCAGGGCAGCGTGAGGCCGCACGACGGCTGGTGGTGGCGGATCTAGAGTTTCCCACCCCAGATCGTTTCTCCTCCGTAGTCACGCGGACGCCTGGGGAGGCGACCGGTGATGGTCATATCCTTCGTCGGAAGTGGTCGGCCCGAAGACTGGGTGGTCATATCTCGTGATCCGTCGTCTAGTCCCGGCTGTGAGCCGGGGAGACATAGTTGTCGGTGAAAATTGAGCCAATAGCTTTGTGTGAATAGGTCGCCGGGAGCGGCAGATGGAAAATTCGCTTAACACAGACCATGCGGGAGAGGGGATGGCAGAGAACGTGGGGCCCGACCCGCTGACACCCATGTCGTGCATGTCTTACCCTTACTAGCACCTCGGGAGACTAAACCAGCAGGTCTTGTGATTAACAAAATCACTAGTACAGGCGTCTTGCTTAAGCTGAAATGGTTTGTGAATAAGTTAATTGTATGACTGGCCCTGTCACATCAGTGCCATATACAAAAGAGCATGCCTTTCTTGTGGCGAATGAAAGAATGCATACTTTATACAGGATGGAATTTAGGAATCATTCACAACTCTGTAAGAACGTCTTGCTACGGAAAAATGAAACTGAACAGCCGCAAACCACTATGGATGATATTGGATTACAAGTCTGACTGATGTTGGCATTCATGCAGGAGGCTTTCCCCAGCACGGCTTAATAAGGCACACAACTCTGGATTTCCTTTCCTTGCATCCAGGTGATGGCCTCCAGGAAAAAATCACAAGTCGCTCGCGTCGATCTATCCAGCTCCTTCCCGAGTGGCGGCTCGGACAACCCTAGCCGCCGCCGCCACCCCCGACCCTCCCTCCCTCCCTGCTTCCCAGCCATCGTCGGAGGAGGCCGGCGAGCGAAGCTCTCCCGACGGACGGCGGGCTCTCCTCCTCTCTCCGCCAGGAGATCTTTGGCCGAGACGCGCGTGGAGGCAGAGTTCGTACGATTGGGCGGCGGCCCGATGGGACTCCGGCGCCGACTAGGCCACCATGGCTGCGGGGGGTAGCGTGAGGCCGGCCATGACGGCTGGTGGGGGTGGATCTGGAGTTTCCCACCCCAGATCGGTTCTCCTCCGTAGTCATGCAGACGCATGGGGAGGCGACCATGGGCTTGGCGGTGGTGGTCATCTTCTTCGTCGGAGGTGGTTGGCCTGAAGACTGGGTGGTCAGATCTCGAGATCCGTCATCTAGTCCCGGCTAAAAACCGGGGAGACATAGTTGTCGCTAAAAATTGAGCCGATGGCGGTGTTCTGAGCTGTTCCCGTGATGAAGGCATCGTCGTGTAACTACTGTCGACTCACTCGTACTGCTCCAGGGGAAACCCTAGGATCTGGTCTTCCAGATCGGGCGATGGCGGCACTGCGGTGTCGTTTCTCTCTTGGGATTATCGTTTGTGGAGTAGCGATGGATGACAGAGGCATGAGGTGGAGCGGCTTTCCTCTTGCACGGAGTTTCGATGGAGATGTTAAGTCATGCATGGCCGACAGATGCTACGTTGTGCCATGCCTGTTCGGCAGGTGCTACGCATGACAGATCCTCCAGAGGCTTCAAGCTGCGTCGACTGGTGGTACTTGGCGGCATATGGTGCTGTGGTGTGCCGGAGACGACCGCGACATGCTCAGCAGTTTGCGCGCAGGGAGGTGCCGTTGGGCGCCGTGGTGGCGTCGACGATGGCTGGACTGGCAAGGATGATGTAGGTCTCTTTCCTAAAGATGGGTCAGCGGTTCGATGATGATGTCGGCTTCTAAAATGTATGTGCTCATATGGCGTACGCTTTAGGTTTGCTGCACCGGCTGTAAATTCCGACACGTTATATGCGGCGACACCGATTTTAGATATGGGGAGAGCACTCTACATTATCGAGTTTGTAAATGTTAGTGATGGCTTCAGATGACTTGATGTATGTTATTGTCAAATCCTTGGTGAATAATTAATAAAGATGGCTATCCAGAGGCTGACGATTTTAACCTCCTTTTCCAAAAAAAAAGGTGATGGCCTCTTGCATACAACGGAGTGGTTACGACCCTCCTGCCGCATCCGGCCATGAGCACGTACCATCATCTCCCCGAGCCTCACTCTCACCCCTCTCATTCTCGATCTCAGCCCACAAAGGCATTCTTCTGTTCTTTCGCGCCCGAAAATGATTTTTCCTCCATTTTGGGGTGAACGCACTCACAGTTGGCAACACAACTGCGAATCCTATTTTCGTGTGTTTCACCTCTCTGCGGGTCGACACCACATCCAAGCATTTCACTGACGCCGCAATGTTGTGGCTAGAGAATGGGGAGTTTTACATGGGTTGCATGCACTGACAGGATTTCTGCACCCTGGTCTGCGATCTGTTTGGACGCAATGAGTTCACTACTTTACTTCATCAATTATTCCATCTCCGTGAGACGGATTCGGTGTCAGAGTGCACGAGCCGACTCAATGAGACTATGCATGCTCTGTTAGAGCATCTACAGACAGATCTCTCAAACCCTCCTCAAACATTCGCCCGGTGACTAACCGGTCACGATTTTTCTATCCGGACGGACGCCTTAAACGAGCCTCAAACGCCCGGACTGACCGGGACCCCTCATATCCAGCCCAAATATGGGGCGGATATGGGGTGGCCTGAGCACGCCCGGGCGCGTCCGCCTGACAAGCCCGGCCCACCGCCGACCCCACGGATGTCCCACAAAAACCCCATCGGGCTCATCGCTCCGAAACCCTAGCTCACTCACTCACTTTCCTCTCTCGCTCCGCCGTCACCTCTCCCCTTACCGATTCCGATCGAATCCGGCACAATGTCGAGCTCCGGCAGCCGCTCCGACGACGAGCTGGATCCGGAGTATAAGCTTACCCTCCGCATCGCCTTGGAGCGGTCCAAGGTGGAGACCGGGGGCAACTCCGAATCTGCAGCCTCGCCGCTGCCGCAGCTTCCCCGTCGGCGCATCTCGGACACCGGCGCTGGCCCCTCCCGGCCCATGGGCAGCTCCGACAGGCGGCCTGCGCAATCTGCGCCTCCCCTACGCCGTCCGCTCGCCCCGCCGGCTGCTGCTCCCCCTCGTGTGCAGCGGTGGTTGCTTGTGCCCGCCCCGTCGGCCCGGACACGCACGCCAGAGTCGGAGGCGGCGCCGCCCGCCGCGAGAGGCAGCGGGCAAGGGAGAGGGGCGCTCCCGCCGCGAGAGGCATCGGGCAAGGGAGAGGGGCGCTGTGGAGAGCTTTGTCGGCCGCCGGCGTGGGTTATGGGCGGAGCCCGACGATGATGAGCGCCTCCTCGCGTGGGTCTATTACCGGTCGCTTACGACGGCTGAGACGGATGCTCGGCGGCTCCGCCGGAAGAACGCGAAGGCTCTCCGGCTTGCCATCGAGCAGTCCGAGCGGGAGGCGATGGAGAAGGCGACGGAGGCGGCTCGGCTGGCCAAGCTCAGGCGCCAGCAGGACCGGGCCGTCCAGTGCCTCAAGGGCCTCGTCATCACCGACTCCTCCTCTGACGACGACCACGGCTCCTCGTCCGATGAATCGGAAAATCCTCCACCAGCCGCCTGTAACCCTTCAACCCTCCGTGATCAAGGTCATGAGGGAGACATAGAGATTTGCAAAATACATACGGATCTGAATATTGCAGACCCGTTGACTAAGCCTCTTCCACGAGCAAAACATGATCAACACCAAGACTCCATGGGTGTTAAATCATTACAATGTAATCTAGATTATTGACTCTAGTGCAAGTGGGAGACAGAAGGAAATATGCCCTAGAGGCAATAATAAAGTTGTATTTATATTTCCTTATATCATGCTAAATGTTTTATTCATGCTTGAATTGTATTAACCGGAAACTTGATACATGTGTGAATACATAGACAAAACAAAATGTCCAAGTATGCCTCTACTTGACTAGCTCGTTAATCAAAGATGGTTAATTTCCTAACCATAGACATGTGTTGTCATTTGATGAACGTGATCACATCATTAGGAGAATGATGTGATGGACAAGACCCAACCGTTAGCTTAGCATATGATCGTTAAGTTTTATTGCTATGCTTCTTTCTATGACTTATACATGTTCCTCTGACTATGAGATTATGCAACTCCCGATATACCGGAGGAACCCCTTGTGTGCTATCAAACGTCACAACGTAACTGGGTGATTATAAAGATGCTCTACAGGTGTCTCCGAAGGTGTTTGTTGGTTGGCAATAGATCGAGATTAGGATTTGTTACTCCCGAGTATCGAGAGGTATCTCTGGCCCCCCTCTCGGTAATGCAGATCATATGAAGCCTTGCAAGCAATGTGACTATGAGTTAGTTGCAGGATGATACATTACAGAATGAGTAAAGAGACTTGCCGTAACGAAGATTGAACTAGGTATGATGATACCGACGATCGAATCTCGGGCAAGTAACATACCGATAACAAAGGGAACAACGTATGTTGTTATGCGGTTTGACCGATCAAGATCTTCGTAGAATATGTGGAGCCAATATGAGCATCCAGGTTCCGCTATTGGGTTTTGACCGGAGATGTGTCTCGGTCTTGTCTACATAGTTCTCGAACCCGTAGGGTCCCCACGCTTAACGTTCGATGACAATTTGTATTATGAGTTATGTGATTTATGACCGAGTTTGTTCGGAGTCCCGTGAGATCACGGACATGACGAGGAGTCTCGAAATGGTCGAGACATAAAGAATGATATATTGGACGATGTTATTCGGCACCGGATGAGTTCCGAGTACCGGGTAATTATCAAAGTGCCAGAAGGGTTACCGAACCTTCCAGGGAAGTAATGGGCCAACATGGGCCTTAGGGGAAGAGAGGCAGGCCACAAGGAGGTGGCGCGCGCCCCCCCTTGGGGAGTCCGAATAGGACTAGCGGGGGGTCGCGGCCCCCCTTTTTCCCTGTCCCTGTCCCTCTCCCTTCCTTCTTCCCCCTTCCACCAAGTGGAATCCTACTAGGACTTGGAGTCCTAGTAGGACTCCTCTCTCTTGGCGCGCCCTACAGGGGCCGGCTGGCCTCCCCCTGTCCTCTTTATATACGGGGGCGGGGGGCACCCCTAAGGCACACCAAGATTTGTCTTAGCCTTGTGCGGTGCCCCCCCTCCACAGTTACTACACCTCGGTCTATCGTCGTAGTGCTTAGGTGAAGCCCTGCGCCGGTAACTTCATCATCACCCGTCGCCACGCCTCGTCTTGACGGAACTCTCCTCTTGACCCTCTGCTGGATCAAGAGTTCGAGGGACGTCATCGAGCTGACGTGTGCTGAACACGGAGGTGCCGTACGTTCGGTACTTGGATCGGTTGAATCGTGAAGACGTTCGACTACATCAACCGTGTTAACATAGCTTCCCGCTTTCGGTCTACGAGAGTATGTGGACACACTCTCTCCCCTCTCGTTGATATGCATCTCCTAGATATCTTGCGTGAGCTAGAATTTTTTTTTGAAATTACATGCTACGTACCCCAACACCGAGAATCGCCGGGAGAATCCCGGGGTCGCGGGAAGAGGGGGTGAGGCGCGCGAGGAGGGGGAGTCCACCACGGCGGCCGAGGATGGCGGGGAAGGCGCGTAACCGAGCCACGGGCCAGGCCTCCGGGCCGACCCCGCCGACTCGCGCACTCCCGCTCGGTCGGTACCGCGCGAGGGTACGGGGGTAGGCGGGCTGAGGGCACAGGGGACACGGACCCTCTGGCGTCGGCGATGCGGGGGAGGCGGCGGCGAGGTAGTTGCGGTGCTAGGGTTCTCCCCGTCACAGAGGAGAGCGACGCCGGGGGGGGGGGAGGGCTTCCATTTATTCATCTCAATCATGACTAACACGAACACAAAAATAATAAATCACATCTAGATCGTAGACTACCTAGCGACGACTACAAGCACTGAAGCGAGCCGAAGGCGCTCCGTCGTCATCACCCCTCCCTTGCCGGAGCCGCTCTGTTAAAAAAGTTTTTGTCATCTACTGTTCTACCCACTTGTCTTTTTTCTGAGTTAATCATATGTCCAAATGAGCTAAAATTTTGAGCGCACCTCGCGCACCAATTACTATCATGTAAAAAATTAGATGTTTTTGATTTTTTTCGTGACCGGGTGCAGATGAGTCTAGGCACCGAATCGCTGCACTCATAGTTTATGCAAGTTTCAACATTTTTTTAGTGGATTATGCAAGTTTCAACAGAGTGCTACAAACAGACCTCTTGGCCGGATGATGCACGAGTGTTCTGGAATATTGGCCGGGCCAAACAGACCTCTCGGCCGGTGTCTTCCTATCACTTATGTACTCCTTTAGATTCCCGACTTTTTTTTTTGTACAAAAAACTTTTGTTTTTCAGCACCCATTTTTCCTATAAGCACGAAAATCTGGTTGCAGTTTTGTTGCTAGCTCTATTAAATGAATTTCTAAAATGTTCTCAAATTTAAAAGGGTAACCAAATTCAAAAAATTATCTGAATTTGAAATGTTTCCTCGAATTTACAAAATATTATAGAAATGAATAAAATATCCGTATTTTTTAAACAATGTTCTAAACTATTTTAAGAAAACCTGTTTCGATAAAAGGTTGGATTTTAGAATTATTAAATTTCAAGAAATGTGCTACAAACACACAAAAATATTTTATAATGAACATTTTTTTAAATGTAATTTTTTATAAAAGTTGAGAACACTTTTTGAAATAAATTAAAATAGAAAATACAACAAAAGGAAAAAAACTGTAGAGAAAACAAAGTAGAAAATGCTAAAGAACCTAAACATGACCCTTTAAAGATTCCTAAAGCTAGGAAAACCACAGAGAGGATAGCTTTGTGTGAATAGGTCGCCGCGAGCGGCATAAAATGCGCTTAAACGAAGACCATGCGGGAGATAGGGGGAGAGGGATGGCCGAGAATGTTGGGCCCGACCCGATGACCCCCATGTCGTGCGCTATTGCTCGGCGGAGTGGGTTGTTTTCACTCGCCATGCCAGACGGCGGCGACTTCTTCTCCCATCTTATGTCTTGGTCTTCATGTTCAAAAGATGATGACTATGAATGCATGCAACGCACCTCTTACCCTTACGAGCACCTCGGGTAGACTAAACCAACAGTTTTTGTGATTAACAAAATCACTACAAGCGTCTTGCTTAGCTGAGGGCTCCTTTGATTCAAAGGAATTCAAAGGATTTTTGAAGGATTAAAATCCTTTGGAATTTTTCCTATGTTCGTCCTTTGATTCATAGGATTTAAATCCCATAGGAATTTTTCCTTTAGAATCTTTTGTACTACATTTCATAGGAATCTAACATCCACTCCAACCTCTTTTTACAATCATTTACTTTTCATGTGAAATCAAACACTCCTTGCTAATCCTATATGATTCAAGTGGGTATGACACTCCAATCCTATACTTTTCCTATTCCTACATTTTCAAAATCCTGCGAATCAAAGAGGCCCTGAAATGGTTTTGTGAATAGTTAATAGTATGACTGGCCTCTGTCACATCAGTGCCATTAACAAAAGAGCATGCCTTTCTTGTGGCGAATGAAAGAATGCATACTTTATACAGGATGGATTTGGGAATCATTCACAACTCTGTAAGAACTTCTTGCTACGGAAAAATGAAACTGAACAGCAGCAAACCACTATGGATGATGTTGGATTACAAGTCTGACTCTGATGTTGGCATGCATGCAGGAGGCCTTCCCCAGCACGGCTTATAAGGCACACAACTCTGGATTTCCTTTCCTGCATCCAGGTGATGGCCTCTTGGAAAAAAATCACAAGTCGCTCGCGTTGATCTATTCGGCTCCTTCCCGAGTGGCATCTCGGACAACCCTAGCCGCTGCCGCCGCCCCGACCCTCCCTCCCTCCCTGCTCCCAGCCATCGTCGGAGGAGGCCGGCGAGCGAAGCTCGCCCACAGACGGCGGGCTCTTCTCCTCTCCTCTCCGCCAGAGATCTCTGGGGCCCGACCCGCTGACACCCATGTCGTGCATGTCTTACCCTTACTAGCACCCCTCGGGAGACTAAACCAGCAGTCTTGTGGATTACAAAATCACTAGTAAGGGCGTCTTGCTTAGCTGAAATGGTTTGTGAATAAGTTAATTGTATGACTGGGCCTGTCACATCAGTGCCATATACAAAGAGCATGCCTTTCTTGTGGCGAATGAAAGAATGCATACTTTATACAGAGATGGAATTTAGGAATCATTCACAACTCTGTAAAACGTCTTGCTACGGAAAAATGAAACTGAACCCGCAAACCACTATGGATGATATTGGATTACAAGTCTGACTGATGTTGGCATTCATGCAGGAGGCTTTCCCCAGCACGGCTTAATAAGGCACACAACTCTGGATTTCCTTTCCTTGCATCCAGGTGATGGCCTCAGGAAAAAATCACAAGTCGCTCGCGTCGATCTATCCAGCTCCTTCCCGAGTGGCGGCTCGGACAACCCTAGCCGCCGCCGCCACCCCCCGACCCTCCCTCCCTCCCTGCTTCCCAGCATCGTCGGAGGAGGCCGGCGAGCGAAGCTCTCCCGACGGACGGCGGGCTCTCCTCTCCTCTCTCCCCAGAGATCTTTGGCCGAGACCGCGCGTGGAGGCAGAGTTCGTACGATTGGGGGCGGCCCGATGGACTCCGCGCGACTGGCCACCATGGCTGCGGGGGGTAGCGTGAGGCCGGCCATGACGGCTGGCTGGGGTGGATGTTTAGGTCATATTGGTATAAAACGCATGAAGAAACTCCATGCTGATGGACTTTCGGAATCACTTGATTATGAATCATTTGATGCTTGCGAACCATGCCTCATGGGCAAGATGACTAAAACTTCGTTATCCGGAACAATGGAGCGAGCTACAGACTTATTGGAAATAATACATACCGATGTATGCGGTCCAATGAGTGTTGAGGCTCGCGGCGGGTATCGTTATTTTCTGACCTTCACAGATGATTTGAGCAGATATGGGTATATCTATTTAATGAAACATAAGTCTGAAACATTTGAAAAGTTCAAAGAATTTCAGAGTGAAGTAGAAAATCATCGTAACAAGAAAATAAAGTTTCTACGATCTGATGGCGGAGGCGAGTACTTGAGTTACGAGTTCGGCCTTCATTTAAAACAATGCGGAATAGTTTCGCAACTCACGCCACCTGGAACACCACAGCGTAATGGTGTGTCCGAACATCATAACCGTATTTTATTAGATATGGTGCGATCTATGATGTCTCTTACCGATTTACCACTATCGTTTTGGGATTATGCATTAGAGACAGCTGCATTCATGTTAAATAGGGCACCGTCTAAATCCGTTGGGACGACACCGTATAAACTGTGGTTTGGCAAGAAACCTAAGCTGTCGTTTCTTAAAGTTTGGGGTTGCGATGCTTATGCGAAAAAGCTTTAGCCTGATAAGCTCGAACCCAAATCGGAAAAGTGCGTCTTCATAGGATACCCAAAAGAAACTGTTGGGTGCACCTTCTATCACAGATCCGAAGGCAAGATATTTGTTGCTAAGAATGGATCCTTTCTAGAGAAGGAGTTTCTCTCGAAAGAAGTGAGTGGAAGAAAAGTAGAACTTGATGAGGTAGTGGTACCTTCTCTTGAATTGAAAAGTAGTTCATCACAGAAATCAGTTCCAGTGATGCCTACACCAATTAGTGAGGAAGCTAATGATGATGATCATGAAGCTTCATATCAAGTTACTACAGAACCTCGTAGGTCAACCAGAGTACGTTTCGCACCAGAGTGGTACGGTAATCCTGTTCTGGAAGTCATGTTATTAGATCATGACGAACCTACGAACTATGAGGAAGCGATGATGAGCCCATATTCCGCGAAATGGCTGAGGCCATGAATTCTGAGATGGGATCCATGTATGAGAACAAAGTGTGGACTTTGGTTGACTTGCCCGATGATCGGCAAGCCATAGAGAATAAATGATTCTTCAAGAAGAAGACTGGCGCTGACGGTAATGTTACTGTCTACAAAGCTCGACTTGTTGCGAAAGGTTTTTGACAAGTTCAAGGAGTTGACTACGATGAGACCTTCTCACCCGTAGCGATGCTTAAGTCTGTCCGAATCATGTTAGCAATTGCCGCGTTTTATGATTATGAAATCTGGCAAATGGATATCAAAACTGCATTCCTCAATGGATTTCTCAAAGAAGAGTTGTATATGATGCAACCAGAAGGTTTTGTCGATCCTAAAGGTGATAACAAAGTGTGCAAGCTCCAGCGATCCATTTATGGACTGGTGCAAGCATCTCGGAGTTGGAATATACGCTTTGATAGTGTGATCAAAGCATATGGTTTTATACAGACTTTTGGAGAAGCCTGTATTTACAAGAAAGTGAGTGGGAGCTCTGTAGCATTTCTAATATTATATGTGGATGACATATTATTGATTGGAAATGATATAGAATTTCTGGATAGCATAAAAGGATACTTGAATAAGAATTTTTCAATGAAAGACCTCGGTGAAGCTGCTTATATATTGGGCATCAAGATCTATAGAGATAGATCAAGACGCTTAATTGGACTTTCACAAAGCACATACCTTGATAAAGTTTTGAAGAAGTTCAAAATGGATCAGTCAAAGAAAGGGTTCTTGCATGTATTACAAGGTGTGAAGTTGAGTAAGACTCAATGCCCGACCACTGCAGAAGATAGAGAGAAAATGAAAGTCATTCCCTATGCCTCAGCCATAAGTTCTATCATGTATGCAATGCTATGTACCAGACCTGATGTGTGCCTTGCTATAAGTTTAGCAGGGAGGTACCAAAGTAATCCAGGAGTGGATCACTAGACAGCGGTCAAGAACATCCTGAAATACCTGAAAAGGACTAAGGATATGTTTCTCGTTTATGGAGGTGACAAAGAGCTCATCGTAAATGGTTACGTCGATGCAAGCTTTGACACTGATCCGGATGACTCTAAGTCACAAACCGGATACGTATTTATATTGAATAGTGAAGCTGTCAGTTGGTGCAGTTTCAAGCAAAGCGTCGTGGCGCGATCTACATGTGAAGCGGAGTACATAGCTGCTTGGGAAGCAGCGAATGAAGGAGTCTGGATGAAGAAGTTCATATCCGATCTAGGTGTAATACCTAGTGCATCGGGTCCAATGAAAATCTTTTGTGACAATACTGGAACAATTGCCTTAGCGAAGGAATCCAGAATTCACAAAAGAACCAAACACATCAAGGGACGCTTCAACTCCATCCGTGATCAAGTCATGGAGGGAGACATAGAGATTTGCAAAATACATACGGATCTGAATATTGCAGACCCGTTGACTAAGCCTCTTCCACGAGCAAAACATGATCAACACCAAGACTCCATGGGTGTTAGAATCATTACAATGTAATCTAGATTATTGACTCTAGTGCAAGTGGGAGACAGAAGGAAATATGCCCTAGAGGCAATAATAAAGTTGTTATTTATATTTCCTTATATCATGCTAAATGTTTATTATTCATGCTTGAATTGTATTAACCGGAAACTTGATACATGTGTGAATACATAGACAAAACAAAATGTCCCTAGTATGCCTCTACTTGACTAGCTCGTTAATCAAAGATGGTTAAGTTTCCTAACCATAGACATGTGTTGTCATTTGATGAACGTGATCACATCATTAGGAGAATGATGTGATGGACAAGACCCAACCGTTAGCTTAGCATAATGATCGTTAAGTTTTATTGCTATTGCTTTCTTCATGACTTATACATGTTCCTCTGACTATGAGATTATGCAACTCCCGAATACCGGAGGAACACCTTGTGTGCTATCAAACGTCACAACGTAACTGGGTGATTATAAAGATGCTCTACAGGTGTCTCCGAAGGTGTTTGTTGGGTTGGCATAGATCGAGATTAGGATTTGTTACTCCGAGTATCGGAGAGGTATCTCTGGGCCCTCTCGGTAATGCAGATCATATGAAGCCTTGCAAGCAATGTGACTAATGAGTTAGTTGCAGGATGATACATTACAGAATGAGTAAAGAGACTTGCCGGTAACGAGATTGAACTAGGTATGATGATACCGACGATCGAATCTCGGGCAAGTAACATACCGATAACAAAGGGAACAACGTATGTTGTTATGCGGTTTGACCGATCAAGATCTTCGTAGAATATGTAGGAGCCAATATGAGCATCCAGGTTCCGCTATTGGTTATTGACCGGAGATGTGTCTCGGTCTTGTCTACATAGTTCTCGAACCCGTAGGGTCCCCACGCTTAACGTTCGATGACAATTTGTATTATGAGTTATGTGATTTGATGACCGAAGTTTGTTCGGAGTCCCGGATGAGATCACGGACATGACGAGGAGTCTCGAAATGGTCGAGACATAAAGAATGATATATTGGACGATGTTATTCGGACACCGGATGAGTTCCGAGAGGTACCGGGTAATTATCAAAGTGCCAGAAGGGTTACCGGAACCTTCCAGGGAAGTAATGGGCCAACATGGGCCTTAGGGGAGAGAGAGGGCAGGCCACAAGGAGGTGGCGCGCGCCCCCCCTTGGGGAGTCCGAATAGGACTAGCGGAGGGGTCGCGGCCCCCCTTTTCCCTGTCCCTGTCCCTCTCCCTTCCTTCTTCCCCCTTCCACCAAGTGGAATCCTACTAGGACTTGGAGTCCTAGTAGGACTCCTCTCTCTTGGCGCGCCCTACAGGGGCCGGCTGGCCTCCCCCTGTCCTCCTTTATATACGGGGGCGGGGGGCACCCCTAAGGCACACCAAGATTTGTCTTAGCCTTGTGCGGTGCCCCCCCTCCACAGTTTTACACCTCGGTCATATCGTCGTAGTGCTTAGGTGAAGCCCTGCGCCGGTAACTTCATCATCACCGTCGCCACGCCGTCGTGCTGACGGAACTCTCCCTTGACCATCTGCTGGATCAAGAGTTCGAGGGACGTCATCGAGCTGAACGTGTGCTGAACACGGAGGTGCCGTACGTTCGGTACTTGGATCGGTTGAATCGTGAAGACGTTCGACTACATCAACCGTGTTAACATAACGCTTCCGCTTTCGGTCTACGAGAGTATGTGGACACACTCTCCCCTCTCGTTGATATGCATCTCCTAGATAGATCTTGCGTGAGCATAGAATTTTTTTGAAATTACATGCTACGTACCCCAACACCGAGAATCGCCGGGAGAATCCCGGGGTCGCGGGAAGAGGGGGTGGAGGCGCGCGAGGAGGGGGGAGTCCACGGCGGCCGAGGATGGCGGGGAAGGCGCGGTAAGCCGGAGGCGCACGGGGCCAGGCCTCCGGAGGGGCCGGATCCGCCGCCGCTGGACCAGGGGGTGGTCGCCACCGCGCGAGGGTACGGGGGTGAGGGGCGGGCTGAGGGCACAGGGGACACGGACCCTCTGGCGTCGGCGATGCGGGGGAGGGCGGCGGCGGAGGTAGTTGCCGGTGGGGCTAGGGTTCTCCCGCGTCGACAGAGGAGAGCGACGCCGGGGGGGGGGGAGGGCTTCCATTTATTCATCTTCAATCATGACAGTACAACGAACACCAAAAATAATAAAAATCACATCTAGATTCGTAGACTACCTAGCGACGACTACAAGCACTGAAGCGAGCCGAAGGCGCTCCGTCGTCATCACCCCTCCCTTGCCGGAGCCGCTCTGTAAAAAAGTTTATTGTTCATCTACTGTTCTGACCCAACTTGTCTTTTTTCTGAGTTAATCATATGTCCAAATGAGCTAAAATTTTGAGCGCACCTCGCGCACCAAATTACCTATCATGTAAAAAAATTAGATGTTTTTGATTTTTTTTCGTGACCGGGTGCAGATGAGTCTAGGCACCGAATCGCTGCACTCATAGTTTATGCAAGTTTCAACATTTTTTTAGTGGATTATGCAAGTTTCAACAGAGTGCTACAAACAGACCTCTTGGCCGGATGATGCACGAGTGTTCTGGAATATTGGCCGGGCCAAACAGACCTCTCGGCCGGTGTCTTCCTATCACTTATGTACTCCTTTAGATTCCCGACTTTTTTTTTGTACAAAAAACTTTTGTTTTTCAGCACCCATTTTTCCTATAATGCACGAAAATCTGGTTGCAGTTTTGTTGCTAGCTCTATTAAATGAATTTCTAAAAATGTTCTCAAATTTAAAAGGGTAACCAAATTCAAAAAATATTATCTGAATTTGAAATGTTTCCTCGAATTTACAAAATATTATAGAAATGAATAAAATATCCGTATTTTTTAAACAATGTTCTAAACTATTTTAAGAAAACCTGTTTCGATAAAAGGGTTGGATTTTAGAATTATTAAATTTCAAGAAATGTGCTACAAACACAAAAAATATTTATAAATGAACATTTTTTTTAAATGTAATTTTTTATAAAAGTTGAGAACACTTTTTGAAATAAAATTAAAATAGAAAATACAACAAAAGGAAAAAAACTGTAGAGAAAACAAAGTAGAAAATGCTAAAGAAACTAAACATGACCCTTTAAAAGATTCCTAAAGCTAGGAAAACCACAGAGAGGATAGCTTTGTGTGAATAGGTCGCCGCGAGCGGCATAAAATGCGCTTAACGAAGACCATGCGGGAGATAGGGGGAGAGGGGATGGCCGAGAATGTTGGGCCCGACCCGATGACACCCATGTCGTGCGCTATTGCTCGGCGGAGTGGTGGTTGTTCACTCGCCATGCCAGACGGCGGCGACTTCTTCTCCCATCTTATGTCTTGGTCTTCATGTTCAAAAGATGATGACTATGAATGCATGCACGCACATCTTACCCTTACGAGCACCTCGGGTAGACTAAACCAACAGGTTTTGTGATTAACAAAATCACTACAAGCGTCTTGCTTAAGCTGAGGGCTCCTTTGATTCAAAGGAATTCAATAGGATTTTTGAAGGATTAAAATCCTTTGGAATTTTTCCTATGTTCGTCCTTTGATTCATAGGATTAAATCCCATAGGAATTTTTCCTTTAGAATCTTTTGTACTACATTTCATAGGAAATCTAACATCCACTCCAACCTCTTTTTACAATCATTTACTTTTCATGTGAAATCAAACACTCCTTGCTAATCCTATATGATTCAAGTGGGTATGACACTCCAATCCTATACTTTTCCTATTCCTACATTTTCAAAATCCTGCGAATCAAAGAGGCCCTGAAATGGTTTGTGAATAAGTTAATAGTATGACTGGCCTCTGTCACATCAGTGCCATATACAAAAGAGCATGCCTTTCTTGTGGCGAATGAAAGAATGCATACTTTATACAGGATGGAATTTGGGAATCATTCACAACTCTGTAAGAACGTCTTGCTACGGAAAAATGAAACTGAACAGCAGCAAACCACTATGGATGATGTTGGATTACAAGTCTGACTCTGATGTTGGCATGCATGCAGGAGGCCTTCCCCAGCACGGCTTAATAAGGCACACAACTCTGGATTTCCTTTCCTTGCATCCAGGTGATGGCCTCTTGGAAAAAAATCACAAGTCGCTCGCGTTGATCTATTCGGCTCCTTCCCGAGTGGCATCTCGGACAACCCTAGCCGCTGCCGCCGCCCCGACCCTCCCTCCCTCCCTGCTTCCCAGCCATCGTCGGAGGAGGCCGGCGAGCGAAGCTCGCCCGACAGACGGCGGGCTCTTCTCCTCTCTCCGCCAGGAGATCTCTGGGGCCCGACCCGCTGACACCCATGTCGTGCATGTCTTACCCTTACTAGCACCTCGGGAGACTAAACCAGCAGGTCTTGTGATTAACAAAATCACTAGTACAGGCGTCTTGCTTAAGCTGAAATGGTTTGTGAATAAGTTAATTGTATGACTGGCCCTGTCACATCAGTGCCATATACAAAAGAGCATGCCTTTCTTGTGGCGAATGAAAGAATGCATACTTTATACAGGATGGAATTTAGGAATCATTCACAACTCTGTAAGAACGTCTTGCTACGGAAAAATGAAACTGAACAGCCGCAAACCACTATGGATGATATTGGATTACAAGTCTGACTGATGTTGGCATTCATGCAGGAGGCTTTCCCCAGCACGGCTTAATAAGGCACACAACTCTGGATTTCCTTTCCTTGCATCCAGGTGATGGCCTGCAGGAAAAAATCACAAGTCGCTCGCGTCGATCTATCCAGCTCCTTCCCGAGTGGCGGCTCGGACAACCCTAGCCGCCGCCGCCACCCCCGACCCTCCCTCCCTCCCTGCTTCCCAGCCATCGTCGGAGGAGGCCGGCGAGCGAAGCTCTCCCGACGGACGGCGGGCTCTCCTCCTCTCTCCGCCAGGAGATCTTTGGCCGAGACGCGCGTGGAGGCAGAGTTCGTACGATTGGGCGGCGGCCCGATGGGACTCCGGCGCCGACTAGGCCACCATGGCTGCGGGGGGTAGCGTGAGGCCGGCCATGACGGCTGGCGGGGGTGGATCTGGAGTTTCCCACCCCAGATCGGTTCTCCTCCGTAGTCATGCAGACGCATGGGGAGGCGACCATGGGCTTGGCGGTGGTGGTCATCTTCTTCGTCGGAGGTGGTTGGCCTGAAGACTGGGTGGTCAGATCTCGAGATCCGTCATCTAGTCCCGGCTAAAAGCCGGGGAGACATAGTTGTCGCTAAAAATTGAGCCGATGGCGGCGTTCTGAGCTGTTCCCGTGATGAAGGCATCGTCGTGTAACTACTGTCGACTCACTCGTACTGCTCCAGGGGAAACCCTAGGATCTGGTCTTCCAGATCGGGCGATGGCGGCACTGCGGTGTCGTTTCTCTCTTGGGATTATCGTTTGTGGAGTAGCGATGGATGACAGAGGCATGAGGTGGAGCGGCTTTCCTCTTGCACGGAGTTTCGATGGAGATGTTAAGTCATGCATGGCCGACAGATGCTACGTTGTGCCATGCCTGTTCGGCAGGTGCTACGCACGACAGATCCTCCAGAGGCTTCAAGCTGCGTCGACTGGTGGTACTTGGCGGCATATGGTGCTATGGTGTGCCGGAGACGACCGCGACATGCTCAGCAGTTTGCGCGCAGGGAGGTGCCGTTGGGCGCCGTGGTGGCGTCGACGATGGCTGGACTGGCAAGGATGATGTAGGTCTCTTTCCTAAAGATGGGTCAGCGGTTCGATGATGATGTCGGCTTCTAAAATGTATGTGCTCATATGGCGTACGCTTTAGGTTTGCTCCACCGGCTGTAAATTCCGACACGTTATATGCGGCGACACCGATTTTAGATATGGGGAGAGCACTCTACATTATCGAGTTTGTAAATGTTAGTGATGGCTTCAGATGACTTGATGTATGTTATTGTCAAATCCTTGGTGAATAATTAATAAAGATGGCTATCCAGAGGCTGACGATTTTAACCTCCTTTTTCAAAAAAAAAGGTGATGGCCTCTTGCATACAACGGAGTGGTTACGACCCTCCTGCCGCATCCGGCCATGAGCACGTACCATCATCTCCCCGAGCCTCACTCTCACCCCTCTCATTCTCGATCTCAGCCCACAAAGGCATTCTTCTGTTCTTTCGCGCCCGAAAATGATTTTTCCTCCATTTTGGGGTGAACGCACTCACAGTTGGC
This sequence comes from Thinopyrum elongatum, assembly GCA_011799875.1. Classification (NCBI taxonomy): domain Eukaryota; kingdom Viridiplantae; phylum Streptophyta; class Magnoliopsida; order Poales; family Poaceae; genus Thinopyrum; species Thinopyrum elongatum. Next base: position 81,713 of record JAAAXO010000100.1, on the reverse strand, counting down.
AACACAACTGCGAATCCTATTTTCGTGTGTTTCACCTCTCTGCGGGTCGACACCACATCCAAGCATTTCACTGACGCCGCAATGTTGTGGCTAGAGAATGGGGAGTTTTACATGGGTTGCATGCACTGACAGGATTTCTGCACCCTGGTCTGCGATCTGTTTGGACGCAATGAGTTCACTACTTTACTTCATCAATTATTCCATCTCCGTGAGACGGATTCGGTGTCAGAGTGCACGAGCCGACTCAATGAGACTATGCATGCTCTGTTAGAGCATCTACAGACGGATCTCTCAAACCCTCCTCAAACATTCGCCCGGTGACTAACCGGTCACGATTTTTCGATCCGGACGGACGCCTTAAACGAGCCTCAAACGCCCGGACTGACCGGGACCCCTCATATCCAGCCCAAATATGGGGCGGATATGGGGTGGCCCGAGCACGCCCGGGCGCGTCCGCCTGACAAGCCCGGCCCACCGCCGACCCCACGGATGTCCCACAAAAACCCCATCGGGCTCATCGCTCCGAAACCCTAGCTCACTCACTCACTTTCCTCTCTCGCTCCGCCGTCACCTCTCCCCTTACCGATTCCGATCGAATCCGGCACAATGTCGAGCTCCGGCAGCCGCTCCGACGACGAGCTGGATCCGGAGTATAAGCTTACCCTCCGCATCGCCTTGGAGCGGTCCAAGGTGGAGACCGGGGGCAACTCCGAATCTGCAGCCTCGCCGCTGCCGCAGCTTCCCCGTCGGCGCATCTCGGACACCGGCGCTGGCCCCTCCCGGCCCATGGGCAGCTCCGACAGGCGGCCTGCGCAATCTGCGCCTCCCCTACGCCGTCCGCTCGCCCCGCCGGCTGCTGCTCCCCCTCGTGTGCAGCGGTGGTTGCTTGTGCCCGCCCCGTCGGCCCGGACACGCACGCCAGAGTCGGAGGTGGCGCCGCCCGCCGCGAGAGGCAGCGGGCAAGGGAGAGGGGCGCTCCCGCCGCGAGAGGCATCGGGCAAGGGAGAGGGGCGCTGTGGAGAGCTTTGTCGGCCGCCGGCGTGGGTTATGGGCGGAGCCCGACGATGATGAGCGCCTCCTCGCGTGGGTCTATTACCGGTCGCTTACGACGGCTGAGACGGATGCTCGGCGGCTCCGCCGGAAGAACGCGAAGGCTCTCCGGCTTGCCATCGAGCAGTCCGAGCGGGAGGCGATGGAGAAGGCGACGGAGGCGGCTCGGCTGGCCAAGCTCAGGCGCCAGCAGGACCGGGCCGTCCAGTGCCTCAAGGGCCTCGTCATCACCGACTCCTCCTCTGACGACGACCACGGCTCCTCGTCCGATGAATCGGAAAATCCTCCACCAGCCGCCTGTAACATCCCCTAGCTTCACACCACAGTGATCACCCTCTGATCATGCCAAGTCACCATAATTAACAGAGCTTGATCATCGTTTGGATCATAGCCCATTATCAAATATCAATTCAAATTGAGAATTCAAATTAAAGTGAAAATAAAAGTTGTTCAAATTGAAAACTAAAATGTACATATGGTTGCAAATAATCTAGAGGCAATTATAAAATTATAATCAGCATTTATAGAATTAGTTAAGTGACTCTAACAACCTAAAAAATTAGCTAACAGCAATATTTTAATGCATTTTAATTAATCCAGATTACAAATGAAATTATATTTTAGCCAAACCAATTTTTGGAGATAGAGGATAATGCACTGTGTTATATGGGCTAAGTCACACATTTTATAAAAGTTAATTAGTGGCCTAACAATTAGCAAAACAGTAGATAAGAAAAGAAATAGAAAAAGAAAAAGGCCCCTGCGGTTTAAACCGGCTGGGCCTAAGCGCACAGTGCGCTCAGCCCAGCCCAACGGCCCAGCCCACCACGACTTTCTCTCACCTCCCGTCGCCGTGTCGGCGTCGCCATGGCCGGGCGCGCCCGTTCTTGCCGGCGCTTGACAGCTGCCGTCCCCGAACGCCGCGGAGAGTATAAGGGTGACGCCCAGCTACCCCCTGGACGCCTAGCCACTTTTCCCTCGCCTCTCCCTCACCATCTGCTTTTCCCCCGAGCGCCGCCATGGCCTCGCCTCGCTGATTCGCGCAGCCACCGTCGCCCCCGAGCTCCGCCAGCGTGCCCAGGAGCTCCGTTGGGTTCGTCCTCGTCGTCTGCGCCACTAGCCCGAGGCCGCCGAGCTCCTGCGCTGCCCCTCACCGCCGTTCCCCTCGCCGGAATCCGCCTCGGCCATCACTTCGATTCACCGCCCTCCGACTGCCGCCGGCCTCCTCGAGCCTTCTCTCCAACGATGTGAGCGGCCGCCTCTTCCTCCTCATCTCTCTGAGCTGCTACGTCCCCGCTAGCTAGCCCGCCGGAGCCGTGAGCTCGCCGCCGCCGCTAACCGCACCGCCGTGGCCACCGCGAACGCCGACCGCACCCCAGCTCTGCGTCGTGTTCCAGGGCTTTCCAGGGACCGAACACGCCTGTCCCCGTCGCCTGCAGTGCCCTGCGTCGACGGGCTCAAGCTCGTCCGAACGCCACCGTCGTCGGCCGTGCTTGGTCCGGCCAGCTCCGACCGCTACAACCCCCACCACCACCGCCGTTCGACGCGTGAGCTCGCTCGCAGCCGAACGAGCCAAACGCCGGTCCGGAGACCCCCTGAGTGCAATTCCGGCCACCCCCGAAATCCGGCGCCGCCCGCGGTGGTCGCCGTCAACGTTCCCACCTCCTCGCACGCTGTAACCACCGCCATTGGACGCGGCGTGCTCCCAACGTCCCTAAGCCCAAGTCCGACCCCAGCCACGCTCCGTACGTGCTTTCCGGCCAACTCCGGCGACGCGACGCCGTGCGTTTGGGTCACCGGCGTCACTCCGGTCGCCGGAGCTGACCTGGCCGCCACCTGGCGCCCCTCTGTGCCGCTGCCAGCGGGCCCCCATGGCCCTGTGACTGGGTCAGCACCGCTGACTGGACCGGTCCAGTCACTGACTGGTAGGCCCCACCTAATTAGTTTAGTTTAAAGTGCTAATTAGATTAATCTGTTAGTTTAGTTAGACACTGACCCCGGGCCCACAAGCTAATTAACCTAGATTAGTTAGATCTAACTCTGGATTAACCCTCTGTCTGACAGGTGGTTCCCAGACGTCAGATGTGACCAGTCACACTGGTCAGTTGACTGCTGACGCTGTGCTGTCATCAGCATGACATCATTTCCTAATTTAGCAATTCTGTTAATTAAATAATTTCAGGAAATTGATAAAACTTTGAAATTCTTAGAAAATAAACCGTAAGTCGGATGAAAATGTTTTCTATATGAAAGTTCTCAAAAAAAATCCACGAATTGAAATACGCGTCTGTTCATCTGTCACGTGCCTCTAGCATAGTGACTGGATCCATCCCGTCCGATTCATCTGTCCGAAAAATGCCAAACGCTGGAAAATATCCGGGAATGTTTTCCCTCTTCGTCGGTATCATCTAGCACCGTGTCAGATCACCTCTAGCACCGCGTTTTGCCATGTTATGCTTTGTTTGCTTTATATTTACTGTTTCTTCCCCCTCTTCTCTCCGGTAGACCCGAGATCGTTGCTGATGCCACTGTGATCAACTACGTCGACGACGACCCTTCCTTCTCAACAGAGCTTCCAGGCAAGCACCCCCTCTGAACATTCCGATATCACCTATTCTCTTCTCTCTTATGCTTGCATTAGAAATTGCTGCTGCTACTGCTTTACCTATTCTGATGCATAGCCTGATTTTGTACCGCTGTTGATAATTACCTGCTTATCCTAAACTGCTTAGATAGGCTGGTTAGTACTCCAGTGACCCCCAGATGATTAGTTGCCCCCTGGATTACCAGGAGACTCGATCATCGTCATCAACAACCAGGCCCCGCCACCGCACATCACTTCCCCTTTATCGGTAGACACTGCAGCGTTACTATCGAGTTGCCGAGGGTAATACCTCGTAAGCACTTCTGATGTTAACTCTGTGGAGTAGTTACGGTCGTGGTCATCGAGGGTGATTCCTCCCTTCTCCACTCCCGATAACGACGCTGTCGTGCCACACCTCAAGTGTGAACCGCGAGGTGATTTCCTCTTACGTTCACCTTGATGTTTACATCAGGTGGAATCACTAGTAGAAAAAGGCCCATTTGTCCCGGTTCATAAGCCCTTGTCCCGGTTCTGGAACCGAGACTAAAGGGTCGGGACTAAAGCCCAATACCTTTAGTCCCGGTTCGCCTACGAACCGGGACAGATGGGCTCCCAGTGGCCGCTGCCGCGAGCCCAGGCAGGAGGGCCTTTAGTCCCGGTTGGTAACACCAACCGAGACCAAAGAGCATCCACGCGTCAGCAGCTCAGGAGCTGGGGTTTTTTTTTTGAAAGGGGGGGGGGGGGTTGGGGTGTTTTGTAGGGTTAATTTAGGGGTTTCATAATTGTGTTAGCTAGCTAATAGAGAGAAGTGTCCTCTCTTATCTCCGTGCTTGGTCGACGCTACGTACTATACGTTGAGAAGGACTCGACACGCTAGCTAGTAAGCAAATGAAGGAAACCATTAAGTACACAAGATCGTCATGAGCATATACAGAGAGAAGTGATCGACCTCCTCCTTCTCCGAGAGATTGGTCGAACAACAAGTTTTCGTATATATCCGACGCTACTAGCCACATATATACAATATAAGATCTCTTACAATCCCTAACTCTGATGTCAAGTTCCACATGGTATT
>JAAAXO010000100.1:37901-63376 GCA_011799875.1 Thinopyrum elongatum | reverse complement strand
ACAATATGAAGTGCGTAAGCAATAATATTCACAATTTTATTTTATTACCATCATTTGTGTTGAGTTATTCATATATATGTATTGACCCCCTTTTCAAATTAGATTTGGTAGATGCGGGATGAACTCCTACCACAAGATCGCATAAAAGCAATTCAAGAGGAATTGGCGGGATTCTTTCTTGACCACGTCATCAATCCAGCCGAGAAATACATGTGGAACTTGACATCAGATGTTAGGGAGTGAAGAGATCTTATATTGTATAAATGTGGCTAGTAGCGTCGGATAGATATACGAAAACTTGTTGTTGACCAATCTCTCGGAGAAGGAGGAGGTCGATCACTTCTCTCTGTATATGCTCATGACGATCTTGTGTACTTAATGGTTTCCTTCATTTGCTTACTAGCTAGCGTGTCGAGTCCTCTCTATACGTATGTACGTAGCGTCGACCAAGCACGGAGATAAGAGAGGACATTCTCTCTATTAGTAGCTAACACAAATATGAAACCCCTAAATTACCCTACAAAACCCCCAACCCCCCCCCCCCTTTCAAAAAAAAAACCCAGCTCCTGAGCTGCCGACGCGTGGATGCTCTTTGGCTCGGTTGGTGTTACCAACGGGACTAAAGGCCCCCTGCCTGGGCTCGCTGCAGCGGCCACGTGGAGCCCCATCTGTCCCGGTTCGTAGGCGAACCGGGACTAAAGGTATTGGGCTTTAGTCCCGACCCTTAGTCTCGGTTCCAGAACCGGGACAAATGGGCCTTATGAACGGGACAAATGGGCCTTTTTCTACTAGTGGATTCCACTGATGTAAACTCAGGTGAACGTAAGAGGAAATCACCCTCGAGGTTCACACTTGAGGTGTGGCACGACAGCGTCGTTATCGGGAGTGGAGAAGGAGGAACACCCTCGATGACCACGACCGAGTAACACTCCACAGAGTTAACATCAGAAGTGCTTACGAGGTATTACCCTCGGCACTCGATAGTAACGCTGCAGTGTCGTACCGATAAAGGGGAAGTGGTGTGTGCCGGGCGGTGGTTGTTGATGACGATGAACGAGTCTCCTGGTAATCCAGCGGGGCAACTAATCATACTGGGTGTGCATGCTGGACGTACTAATACGAGAAATAAAGGTCAATCAAACTGATAATCAAGCATTATAAATGGTATTGATGAAACTAGCTAGAATCAATGGGAGATGCGCGGAACTAGCTAGTAGTACTTACTTTCGGGTATGTAAATCGCAGCTCCCCCGGCAGTCCCGGAGCTTTTGTGGTGAACACTTTCCAAACCCTGCGAGGCAAAGAAAATAATTACTTGATATCAGTAAATGAACAAAGTTGCCGATATGGTGCGATAATGATCGATTGAACTTACTTCTGGAACATTTCAGTCATGGCCGCATACTCTTTGGGATCTTTTCGTCTTGAGTCTAAGACGGTTACTAGTCCCTGCTCAAGCTTAATCTCTAGGAGAATAAAGTGGAAGCTGCGCACGCATGCATAACTCATCAATTACATTACTATAACCTCGAGTAATAAGGGAAACCGAATTTGCAGAAGACAGTAACACTCACTTGAAGTTGTAAGGAAAGAGTATTTTATCTTTGTTTTGATTTTTAAGCAACGATTGCAGCAAGTTGGCCTCGGTTTCTTCAACATTATATTTAACCGTCCATTCATCTATGATATTTGTGTTAATGAACCCAATATCATAGATTTGTGCATTTCTGCATTCGACGATCTTCAATCTGCATAATATAGTGAGGATAATTATATATACATGCAATGAAAGAGCGGAGCTATATATAGAGACTTAATTACAGAAGTATAGTACTTACAGACAGTAGCAAGTGATGATTATTTTATCGAGGTCCTTTTGATTGAAAAACTGAAAGAACTCCTCAAATGGAACAGACAACAGATAAATTCCAACGAGGTCGTGCTTCTCTTTAACTCTCAGCGTCAAAATATCCTTCTCAGACTTGCAGGTGTCCATGTACCACTTATGGAATCTTCGCATAATCATTGTTAGAGGAGGATCACCAGGTCTGACGAGAGGCTTCTCGTACTGGTATTTGTGTTCGTCCATCTCCATTGTATCAAAATGTGCATCGTCGGGCAGGTAATCACCAGGATTGGTACCGGGCAGCATCCCCGACTGATTTGCGACGCTTGAGCGGGGGGCACGATTGGTTCGCCTGTTCGCCGAGCTGGGGATTTTTTCCCACTTCTTCGTTCTTGTAACCTTTTGTCACTTGAAGTAGTTCCTGACCGGCGCGCTCCTTCCACTGCCTTTTTAAGAGCGCGGACATGGTTGTCATCCGGCGGAGGTGGTGGTGGTCGCTTCAGGGCATCCAAAGTGCGCTTCAATTTCACCGGATCTATCTTCTCCTCCGGAGGTGGATTTTTCTTTGCAAAAAAGTCCTTCACTTCGGCTCGAGAGATCTGCACATTTTCCTCATTGGTCCTCTCGTATGGTAACTTCTCTAGAGGCGTGAGAGTCGTACCGAATCTGTATTGCCTCCCGCCTCTGGCTGGACTGCTAGACGCCGGAGCACCCGGAGCGGCTACGGCTGTCTTCCTTCGTTGCTTATGAGGCGGAGAAGGAGGCGGAGTGCTACGACGCGCCGGAGCAGCCGAAGCGGCGGCGGCTGTCTTCCGCTGTTGCTGATGAGGCGGAGGAGGAGGCGGGCTGCTCGGACGCACCGGCGCAGGCGGAGAAGGAGGCGGAGTGCCGCCAAGCGCCGGAGAAGGAGGCAGAGTGCCCTGATCACTCGCCGGAGGAGGAGGCGGAGTGCCCTAACTCGCCGGAGGAGGAGGAGGAGGAGGCGGAGGCATCCAGTTCGGAAGGTTGATGAGCTCCTTCCGCCATAGACATGGAGTCTTCAGAGCAAGACCCAGCTGAGTCTCCCCTTCACCGGTAGGGTGGTCAAGCTCGAGCTAATCCAACGAGGGTGATGCCTCGGATTTCTTCTTGATGTGGTAGCCACACGGATTGCCTTTACATTACTGTTGATACTGATTAATCTGGATAAAGACGGGTCGGCCTTGAGAGGTACCCGCGCGAGCATGTGATGCGAGTGTTGTGGAGTCGGGTTGACCTGGAGGGTGCCCGCGAGATAACTACGAGGCGTGGCCGGGCATTCTTAGCCCTTGCCGCAAGTCCTTGAGACAGGGCGACGGGGTCACATCGATCGTGAGTCTCTGCTCGTTACCGCGCGCTCCTAATTCACTAACGGTTTGGATATTTGATCCGAATGGGCCTCTAGCCCGATAGCACTAACCATCACGTGGGAACAGTTATGGGCACTCTGCGTCGTATGCATCAGCCGAAGCTTAATGGACGTCAGCGGCTGAGCGGCGCGCGTTGGGTTGGACCGCGTTAAGCACCCTCCATTGTACTGGAGGCTGCTAGGTCTGCTCACCAGCCGCGTACGCAACGTGCAGGAGTTCCCGGGGCGAAGGCCTAAGACCCCTGGGCGCATAGGTTTAGTCCGGCGTGCTGACCTCTCTGTTAAGACTAGGTCGGATTACGGCGTATCGTTTGGCCGAGGCCGAGCATGACCCAGTAAAGTGTGTCCGGCTAGAGTTAATCGAGCATGGTGGGTAAGCTGGTGCATCCCTGCAGGGAAGAACTAATCTATGCATAGCCGATCCTCGGTAACGGACACTCCGAGTTGTATCCCGATCAGTACAACTAGAACCTGACAGCTGAGATGATAACTGGATAGTATGACTCTGGGATTGCTTTCTCGCAGGGAGTCGAGGAAGGATCTCTGGGCGAGGTTGATGACACTACTATTACTTTATATTATGCTAATCTGCACTCTTCTAAATGCTGCAAGACCGCTGAAGATGCTAGTCTTCGATAGGACTAGGCCCTCTCTCTATTCTGGCATTTCTGCGGCTCAGTCCACATATACAGCCTCCCTTTGATAATGTTGCATATGTAGTGTAGATCTTTGCTTGCTGAGTACTTCGGATAAGTACTCACGGTTGCTTTGCTTTCTTTTTCTCACCATATCTTTTTGGTGCAACCAGATGACGGAGCCCCTGAGACCGCTGCCCCCGCCGACGACTACCACTACTACCCCGAGGATGGCTACTACTACGAGCCGTCCGACGACCAGGAGTAGGTTCGGAGGGTCCCAGGCAGGAGGCGTGCGCCTTTTCGATCGTAGCTTTTGTTTTGCCCCGCCTTCTTGAAGGCTTATCTGCTTTTTTTTATATCTGTACTCAGATATCTGATGCTTCCGCTGACGTTTGTACGCGAGCTTAGGTATTCGAGCACTCGAGGCCCCTGGCTTGTAATATAAAGCTTGTATGACTTTATTTATGTTTTAGAGTTGTGTTGTGATATCTTCAAGTGAGTTTTTAGGCTTGATCGTGTGCATTTGCGTGTATGGTTAGTGCACGATTAAGCCGGGGGCGCCACACTGCCGACGGCTACAGCTATGCCGGCGACCAGAAGGAGAAAGGGCCGGCCCGGAAGTGGTGAAGTTCATTTTCATTTCAAGTTTTAGATGTAGTATAAAGTTGTCCTTCGTTTATGTGAACTTTGGTGGATCTTTTGGTGAACTATTGTGCTATTTCTATGTCCGGTCAGGTGATCTATGTAGTTTGATCGACGTTGCATGATATAGTATGGATATAGGGGTTCGGATATGAGAGACACGGATGTGGACAACGCGATTTGAGGAGTGTCCGGTCAGTGTCCGCGGACGTGTCCGGACGCGTCCGCGGGCGTTTGAGGGGCCGGATTTGCCAAGTCTGGTTGTAGATACTTTTAGCCGACATATTCCACACCCAGGACTCATTGTCCTCCAACTCCAACGGTGGATGGAGCGGACTTGGGAGGTGGCGGGTGCTAGCGATGGCGACCAGTGGTGTAAAGTGCAACGGATGCGACGGCGGCGGTGGTCGACATGGTGCGCTTGGCGAAGTGCCGCATGACGGGAAGGAGGCGTGATGTGAGGGACAACGGCTGGAACGTCGCGACGTGCTGCCTCCCGCCGCCATCCACGGCAGCTACAACAGAGAGGAGGTGGCACCGGAGGAATGCCGAGGCATGTGTGCACAATTTGTTCGACGTAATGCTCAAGAGAGGGGAGAGAGAGGAGGAAGAGTCAACACACCTATGTAGCATTTTTTGCCAAGTCAGCTCCCGATGAGTGACTCCCACCTGTCATAAATGCACTCAAACGACCCTAATCTGCCGATCAATGTTTTTTGCCAAAAATTACGCTAGACTTGGAGTTTTCTGCAAAAAAAAAACTATATTAGTGCTTTCTGCTAACCTAGCCTTCAATGTGGTTGTTCCTTGCAATTTACTCTAATACTTTGGATCGTACTTTATTTCCTTCTCGTTTCGTTGATGGACTCAAAGATGAAATCTGAGTTGTTGTTGTACTTGTTCACAATCCAAAAGATGTGGATACTGCCATCTCACTGCCACCGCCTTCACGTCGCACTCCGACGACTACTATGCTAGCTGACAACCCAAGTGGCGATCAAGCGCCACGAGGGACACCGTCCATCAATGAGCGGCTCTCTACTCTGTGTGCTTACCGTTGTCGGGTGCATGACTTACGCTACATGTGTGGAGAACGCTAGGCGCGCGATCACAAATGCGCCACGGCAGTGCAGTTGCACGTGGTACAAGAGCTATGTTTCGATGTGCTAGGTCTTGCGGACATCTCCTCTGAATCGACGCCATCAAAAATCAACAGCGAAGTGCATACAATTTCCAGAGCAGGGATGGATTGTGAGCTCACTCAGAAAATTTTCATGCAGGGAGCACAGTCAGCATCATCCGGTGCCAATAGTGCTCTTATGTCTTCTTCGATCTTTCCCCCCCCCCCCCGGCCACACTCACTAGTGTAGAATCGGGCTATTGTCCCGGTTCGTAGGGACCTTTAATGCTGGTTCTGCAACCGGCACAAAAGTGTGGGGACTAAAAGTACCCCCCCTTTAGTGCCGGTTCGTCACGAACCGGGACCAAAGGCCTACCACGTGGCACGAGCCCGCGCCGGGGGGCTGGGGGCCTTTAGTCCCGGTTGATTACGGACTAAAAGGTTTAGGAGTTTATGGGTTTATGATTTATTTTTCTTTTTAATTTTATGTTTTTCACTTAATTCTTTTTCATTTCAAACATATTTTACGCTACTACATATTGTACACGTTATATATATATATATATAAATAAATAAATAAATATATATAAATAGAATTTCTCGTAGAACCGTATATATATATATATCATCGAATTTCTCGCTCGACCATTCACATACACACATATATATATATATATACAATTTGGTATATACAATTTCTTCTACAATTTGCAAATCATTACATGGAGGCATTACAGCTTGTAATGGTATTCTCCTTTGGGATCTATGACCTGGTCGAGCAAAAATCCCGCTATTTCCTCTTGAATTGCTCGTACGCGATCCGTTGGCAGGAGCTGATCCCGCATGTCTTGCATCTTTATTAAAAAAGAAGATCAATATGAATATATTAGTTGTGTGTATATATATTAGATCATGATAAAAAGAATTGTGAATAGTGTTCTGGCAAACGTACCCAAAGTTGCCTATCACTTTTGGACCTTTCAGATGTCATAATGCGAATGTTCTCGCAAACGTAGTATGCACATAAATTATTCCCCGGCGTCTGCCTCAGGCACTTTATGAGAATAGAATTCAATCAGGTAATAATTAATCAAACATGATAACGGTATTGAAACTAGAATTAAAGAGATGGTAGCTAGCTAGTACTACTTAATTAATTACCTTGGGTTGACATCATTTTAGTTTTTGTTTCCATTGGCCTTCAACCTGTTTGATGAACTTTTTCCAAGCCCTGCCCGCCGGCAAAGAAAATGAATAAAAGAGTTATTAATTAGTTGATATCAGGAAATGAACTAAAGAGGCCGACATATAGTTCGATAATGATTGAAATTACCTGTCGACCATCCCCCTCACGATTGCGTAGTCTCCATCGTCTTTAAGTAGTGAGTCCAGTACTTGAACTTTTCCCTCGTCAACTTCAATGATTAGTAGGAGCCAGTGAAAACTGCATGCGCACATGTTTGTATAATTAAGCGGGCATGTGCATAACTCATCAACTACACTTATTAACAGCTAGTAAGCAAAAACAGAATTTGTAGTACAGGACAGTGTCACTCACCCTAAGTTGTAAGGAAGTAGTATTTCTGGTTGGGTATTTAGTCGCACCAAGAACTCTAGCAAGCTTTTCTTTGTGTCTTTTCGTTCCTATTGACGCGTCCATGTCTCTTCATTAATGGTATTTGGGTCAATGAACCCAATGCCATAGCGTCCAACTTTTTTCATTTCATACATCTTCATTCTGCATAATACCACAGAAAAGAATATATAGTGAGGATAATTACAGGTAATGAACGAGCACTACAGCTAGCTAGAGACTTAAATTACAGAAAAGAAATCACTTACAGACAATAGCAACTGACGACAGATTTGTCGAGTGCGTCTTGATTGAGTAACTGAAACATTTCTTGAAATTCAACCCATAAATCTTTTTCATGGAAGTAATGCTTTGCCTCGACTTTCACCATGAGGCACTCTCGATCGGTAGTCTTTACTTCTCTCAGGTACCATTGATGCAATTCATACATTCTCGTTGATAGAAGCGGGATCTGCTCAGGCTTGACCATACGTTGGCCGCGGACATATTTCCATTTTAGCTCCTCTGTAAACGTTTGGAAGTCCTCGATGCCTAGGAGTTGTTCCACAGTGACACCGGCCTCTTTAGCCTGCCTTCTATGATCGTCGGTTATTACCAGCTGCTGATCGGCGGTACTCACATGTGTTTGTAGTGGGGGGATCGATTGCACTACCTGTTCTTCCAGTTGGGGAACAATTTTGCCTCATTTTTTGCCAGCTGCTTGGCTCGAGCTCGAGCTCGACTCCTTTTTTTGTGCTTGATATGACTTCTTGATAGAGCGCTCATAGTCTGAGTCCCTATGCTTGACAGCTGGTTGAGCATTATCAATAAAGTGTTATATGACATGCTCAGGTACTTTCTCCTTTGGCGGCAGGGGCGGTTTCGGTCCAAAATGGGCCTGCAGTTGGGCAGCCACTTCGGCGTCGGTTTCCTCGTCAGTGAGGTGGTAAGGCAACAATGGAAGAGGCTTGAGTCTTGGACCATATTTGTATTTCTTGCCTCCTTTTGTACCGCTAGCCGCCGTAGTTGCGGCGCCTCTCTTCCGTTGTTGCTGAGGCAGCGGAGCCCGCTGAGGCGGTGCCTGACTTGGAGGAGGAGTCGGCTGACGCGGTGCCGGACTTGGAGGAGGAGGAGTCGGCTGACGCGGTGGCGGACTTGGAGGAGCAGGAGTCTGCTGACACGGTGGCGGACTTGGAAGAGCGGGAGTCTGCTGATGCGGTGGCGGACTTGGAGGAGGAGCCGGCTGACGCAGTGTCGGTGGCCTTGGAAAGACGATGCAATCCTTTCTTCATAGAATGATATGATGTATGGCCTCTCCCAGTGTGCGCTCATCGTCACCTCCAGGAATGTCAAGCTCTAGCCCCGAATATCCTACCACCACTTCATCAACCCCGACACGAGCATAGCCAGCTGGAATCGGATTGCAATGGAAGGTTGCTTCAGGGGGATTTGTATAAGCATAGCCGTCCGCCACCTTCATGGATATGTTCTTTATTTTAAAGTGTAGCTCACAAGTTGTCGTAGCTATGATATCATCCACATGGTATCTATCCAGCAGTGCATCATCGCCCAAGTAACCGAAAGGCTTCTCCTCTTGCCATCGACAGTCCGCGCGGAGGCATGGAGAAGGCGACGGAGGCGCTCGGCTGGCCAAGCTCAGGCGCCAGCAGGACCGGCCGTCCAGTGCTCAAGGGCCTCGTCATCACCGACTCCTCCTCTGACGACGACCCACGGCTCCTCGTCCGATGAATCGGAAATCCTCCACCAGCCCCTGTAAACATCCCGCTTCACAACATGATCACCCTCTGTATCATCCAGTCACCATAATTACAGAGCTTGATCATCGTTTGGATCATAGCCCATTATCAAATATCAATTCAAATTGAGAATTCAAATTAAAGTGAAAATAAAAGTTGTTCAAATTGAAAACTAAAATGTACATATGGTTGCAAATAACTAGAGGCAATTATAAAATTATAATCAGCATTTATAGAATTAGTTAGTGCTCTAACAACCTAAAAAATTAGCTAACAGCAATATTTTAATCATTTTAATTAATCCGATTACAAATGAAATATATTTTATAGCCAAACCAATTTTTGGAGATAGAGTAATGCACGTGTTATAGGCTAAGTCACACATTTATAAAAGTTATTAGTGGCCTAACAATTAGCAAAACAGTAGATAAGAAAAGAAATAGAAAAAGAAAAGGCCCCTGCGGTTTTAAACCGCTGGGCCTAAGCGCACAGTGCGCTCAGCCCAGCCCAACGGCCCAGCCCACCACGACTTTCTCTCCCCCCGTCGCGTGTCGGCGTCGCCATGGCCGGGCGCGCCCGTTCTTGCCGGCGCTTGACAGCTGCCGTCCCGACGCGCGGACGAGTATAGGGTGACGCCCAGCTACCCCGGACGCCTAGCCACTTTTCCCTCGCCTCTCCCTCACCATCTGCTTTTCCCCGCGCCGCCATGGCCTCGCCTCGCGTATTCGCGCCCACCTCGCCCCCCAGCTCCCCCGTGCCCAGAGCTCCGTGGGTTCGTCCTCTCGTCGCGCCACTAGCCCGAGGCCGCCGAGCTCCTGCGCTGCCCACTCACCGCCGTTCCCCCTCGCCGAAATCCGCCTCGGCCATCACTTCGATTCACCCGCCCTCCGACTGCCGCCGGCCTCCTCGAGCCTTCTCTCCAACTAGTGAGCGGCCGCCTCTTCCTCCTCATCTCTCTGAGCTGCTACGTCCCCGCTAGCTGCCCGCCGGAGCCGTGAGCTCGCCGCCGCCGCTACCGACCGCGAGCACGCGTGGCCACCGCGAACGCCGACCGCACCCAGCTCTGCTCTTGTTCCAGGGCTTTCCAGGGACCGAACACGCCTGTCCCCGTCGCCTGCAGTGCCCTGCGTCGACGGGCTCAAGCTCGTCCGAACGCCACCGTCGTCGGCCGTGCTTGGTCCGGCCAGCTCCGACCGCTACAACCCCCACCACCACCGCCGTTCGACGCGTGAGCTCGCTCGCAGCCGAACGAGCCAAACGCCGGGTCCGGAGACCCCCCTGAGTGCAATTCCCGGCCACCCCCCGAAATCCGGCGCCGCCCGCGGTGGTCGCCGTCGACGTTCCCGACCTCCTCGCGCGCTGTAACCACCGCCATTGGACGCGGCGTGCTCCCAACGTCCCGTAGAGCCCAAGTCCGACCCCAGCCACGCTCCGTACGTGCTTTCCGGCCAACTCCGGCGACGCGACGCCGTGCGTTTGGGTCACCGGCGTCACTCCGGTCGCCGGAGCTGACCTGGCCGCCACCTGGCGCCCCTCTGTGCCGCTGCCAGCGGGCCCCATGGCCCTGTTGACTGGGTCAGCACCGCTGACTGGACCGGGTCCAGTCACTGACTGGTAGGCCCCACCTAATTAGTTAGTTAAAGTGCTAATTAGATTAATCTGTTAGTTTAGTTAGACACTGACAGCCCGGGCCCACAAGCTAATTAACCTAGATTAGTTTAGATCTAACTCTGTGATTAACCCTCTGTCTATGACAGGTGGGTCCCAGACGTCAGATTGACCAGTCAACTGGTCAGTTGACTGCTGACGCTGTGCTGTCATCAGCATGACATCATATTCCTAATTTAGCAATTCTGTTAATTTAAATAATTTCAGGAAATTGATAAAACTTTGAAAATTCTTAGAAAATAAACCGTAAGTCGGATGAAAATGTTTTCTATATGAAAGTTGCTCAAAAAAAATCCAGCGAATTGAAATACGCGGTCTGTTCATCTGTCACGTGCCTCTAGCATAGTGAACATGGATCCATCCCGTCCGATTCATCTGTCCGAAAAATGCCAAACGCTGGAAAATATCCGGGAATGTTTTCCCTCTTCGTCGGTATCATCTAGCACCGTGTCAGATCACCTCTAGCACCGCGTTTTGCCATGTTATGCTTTGTTTGCTTTATATTTACTGTTTCTTCCCCCTCTTCTCTCCGGTAGACCCGAGATCGTTGCTGATGCCACTGTGATCAACTACGTCGACGACGACCCTTCCTTCTCAACAGAGCTTCCAGGCAAGCACCCCCTCTGAACATTCCGATATCACCTATTCTCTTCTCTCTTATGCTTGCATTAGAAATTGCTGCTGCTACTGCTTTACCTATTCTGATGCATAGCCTGATTTTGTAACCTGCTGTTGATAATTACCTGCTTATCCTAAACTGCTTAGAATAGGCTGGTTAGTACTCCAGTGACCCCCAGATGATTAGTTGCCCCGCTGGATTACCAGGAGACTCGATCATCGTCATCAACAACCAGGCCCCGGCACCGCACATCACTTCCCCTTTATCGGTACGACACTGCAGCGTTACTATCGAGTGCCGAGGGTAATACCTCGTAAGCACTTCTGATGTTAACTCTGTGGAGTAGTTACTCGGTCGTGGTCATCGAGGGTGATTCCTCCTTCTCCACTCCCGATAACGACGCTGTCGTGCCACACCTCAAGTGTGAACCTCGAGGGTGATTTCCTCTTACGTTCACCTTGATGTTTACATCAGGTGGGAATCACTAGTAGAAAAAGGCCCATTTGTCCCGGTTCATAAGGCCCATTTGTCCCGGTTCTGGAACCGAGACTAAAGGGTCGGGACTAAAGCCCAATACCTTTAGTCCCGGTTCGCCTACGAACCGGGACAGATGGGGCTCCACGTGGCCGCTGCAGCGAGCCCAGGCAGGAGGGCCTTTAGTCCCGGTTGGTAACACCAACCGAGACCAAAGAGCATCCACGCGTCAGCAGCTCAGGAGCTGGGTTTTTTTTTTGAAAGGGGGGGGGGGGGGGTTGGGGGTTTTGTAGGGTTAATTTAGGGGTTTCATATATTGTGTTAGCTAGCTAATAGAGAGAAGTGTCCTCTCTTATCTCCGTGCTTGGTCGACGCTACGTACTATACGTATAGAGAGGACTCGACACGCTAGCTAGTAAGCAATGAAGGAAACCATTAAGTACACAAATCGTCATGAGCATATACAGAGAGAAGTGACGACCTCCTCCTTCTCCGAGAGATTGGTCGAACAACAAGTTTTCGTATATCTATCCGACGCTACTAGCCACATATATACAATATAAGATCTCTTACAATCCCTAACATCTGATGTCAAGTTCCACTGGTATTCTCCGGCTGGATTGATGACTTTGTCAAAAAGAATCCCGCCATTCCCTTGAATTGCTTTATGCGATCTTGTGGTAGGAGTTCATCCGCATCTACCAAATCTAATTTGAAGAAGGGGGTCAATACATATATATGAATGAAAACTCAACACAAATGATGGTAATAAAATAAAATTGTGAATATTATTGCTTACGCACTTCATATTGTTTTTCAGAGTAGCCCCGCTTAGAGGTCGTCGCATTGTAGATGTACTCGCAAACGTAGTATCCACAAAAATTATTCCCGCCTTCCTGCCACAACCACTTTACGAGAAATAAAGGTCAATCAAACTATATCAAGCATTATAAATGGTATTGATGAAACTAGCTAGAATCAATGGGAGATGCGCGGAACTAGCTAGTAGTACTTACTTTCGGGTATGTAAATCGCAGCTCCCCCGGCAGTCCCGGAGCTTTTGTGTGTAACACTTTCAAAACCCTGCGAGCAAAGAAAATAATTACTTGATATCAGTAAATGAACAAGTTGCCGATATGGTGCGATAATGATCGATTGAACTTACTTCTGGAACATTTCAGTCATGGCCGCATACTCTTTGGGATCTTTTCGTCTTGAGTCATACGGTTACTAGTCCCTGCTCAAGCTTAATCTCTAGGAGAATAAGTGGAAGCTGCGCACGCATGCATAACTCATCAATTCAATTACTATAACCTCGAGTAATAAGGGAAACCGAATTTGCAGAAGACAGTAACACTCACTTGAGTTGTAAGGAAAGAGTATTTTATCTTGTTTTGATTTTTAAGCAACATTGCAGCAAGTTGGCCTCGGTTTCTCAACATTATATTTAACCGTCCATTCATCTATGATATTTGTGTTAATGAACCCAATATCATAGATTTGTGCATTTCTGCATTCGACGATCTTCATCTGCATAATATAGTGAGGATAATTATATATACATCAGAAAGAGCGAGCTATATATAGACTTAATACAGAAGTATAGTACTTACAGACAGTAGCAAGTGATGATTATTTTATCGGTCCTTTTGATTGAAAAACTGAAAGAACTCCTCAAATGGAACAGACAACAGATCATTCCAACAGGTCGTCGTCTCTTTAACTACTCCAGCGTCAAATATCCTTCTCAGACTTGCAGGTGTCCATGTACCACTTATGGAATCTTCGCATAATCATTGTTAGAGGAGGATCACCAGGTCTGACGAGAGGCTTCCCGTACTGGTATTTGTGTTCGTCCACCTCCATTGTATCAAAATGTGCATCGTCGGGCAGGTAATCACCAGGATTGGTACCGGGCAGCATCCCCGACTGATTTGCGACGCTTGAGCGGGGGGCACGATTGGTTCGCCTGTTCGCCGAGCTGGGGATTTTTTTCCCACTTCTTCGTTCTTGTAACCTTTTGTCACTTGAAGTAGTTCCTGACCGGCGCGCTCCTTCCACTGCCTTTTTAAGAGCGCGGACATGGTGTCATCCGGCGGAGGGGTGGTGGTCGCTTCAGGGCATCCAAAGTGCTCTCAATTTCACCGGATCTATCTTCTCCTCCGGAGGTGGATTTTTCTTTGCAAAAAAGTCCTTCACTTCGGCTCGAGAGATCTGCACATTTTCCTCATTGGTCCTCTCGTATGGTAACTTCTCTAGAGGCGTGAGAGTCGACCGAATCTGTATTGCCTCCCGCCTCTGGCTGGACTGCTAGACGCCGGAGCACCCGGAGCGGCTACGGCTGTCTTCCTTCGTTTGCTTATGAGCGAGAAGGAGGCGGAGTGCTACGACGCGCCGGAGCAGCCGAACGGCGGCGGCTGTCTTCCGCTGTTGCTGATGAGGCGGAGGGGAGGCGGGCTGCTCGGACGCACCGGCCAGGCGGAGAAGGAGCGGAGTGCCGCCAAGCCCGGAGAAGAGGCAGAGTGCCCTGATCACTCGCCGGAGGAGGAGGCGGAGTGCCCTGACTCGCCGAGGAGGAGGAGGAGGAGGCGGAGGCATCCAGTTGAAGGTTGATGAGCTCCTTCCGCCATAGACATGGAGTCTTCAGAGCAAGACCCAGCTGAGTCTCCCCTTCACCGGTAGGGTGGTCAAGCTCGAGCTAATCCAACGAGGGTGATGCCTCGATTTCTCTTGATGTGGTAGCCACACGGATTGCCTTTACATACTGTTGATACTGATTAATCTGGATAAAGACGGGTCGGCCTGAAGGTACCCGCGCGAGCATGTGATGCGATTTGTTTGGAGTCGGGTTGACCTGGAGGTGCCCGCGATATACTACGAGGCGTGGCCGGGCATTCTTAGCCCTTGCCGCAAGTCCTTGAGACAGGCGCGGGGGTCACATCGATCGTGAGTCTCTGCTCGTACCGCGCGCTCCTAATTCACTAACGGTTTGGATATTTGATCCGAATGGGCCTCTAGCCCGATAGCACTAACCATCACGTGGGAACAATTATGGGCACTCTGCGTCGTATGCATCAGCCAAGCTTAATGACGTCAGCGGCTGAGCGGCGCGCGTTGGTTGGACCGCGTTAAGCACCCTCCATTGTACTGGAGGCTGCTAGGTCTCCTCACCAGCCGCGTACGCAACGTGCAGGAGTTCCCGGGGCGAAGGCCTAAGCCCCTGGCGCATAGGTTTAGTCCGGCGTGCTGACCTCTCTGTTAAGCCTAGGTCGATTACGCGTACGTTTGGCCGAGGCCGAGCATGACCCAGAAAGGGTGTCCGGCTAGAGTTAATCGAGCATGTTGGGTAAGCTGGTGCATCCCTGCAGGAAGAACTAATCTAGCATAGCCGATCCCTCGTAACGGACACTCCGAGTTGTATCCCGATCAGTACAACTAGAACCTGACAGCTGAGATGATAACTGGATAGTATGACTCTGGGATTGCTTTCTCGCAGGGAGTCGAGGAAGGATCTCTGGGCGAGGTTGATGACACTACTATTACTTTATATTATGCTAATCTGCACTCTTCTAAATGCTGCAAGACCGCTGAAGATGCTAGTCTTCGATAGGACTAGGCCCTCTCTCTATTCTGGCATTTCTGCGGCCAGTCCACATATACAGCCTCCCTTTGATATGTTGCATATGTAGTGTAGATCTTTGCTTGCTGAGTACTTCGGATAAGTACTCACGGTTGCTTTGCTTTCTTTTTCTCACCATATCTTTTTGGTGCAACCAGATGACGGAGCCCCTGAGACCGCTGCCCCCGCCGACGACTACCACTACTACCCCGAGGATGGCTACTACTACGAGCCGTCCGACGACCAGGGAGAGGTTCGGAGGGTCCCACAGGAGGCGTGCGCCTTTTCGATCGTACTTTTGTTTTCCCCGCCTTCTTGAAGCTATCTCTGCTTTTTTTTTATATCTGACTCAGATATCTGATGCTTCCGCTGACGTTTGTACGCGAGCTTAGTTATTCGAGCACTCAGGCCCCTGGCTTGTAATATAAGCTTGTATGACTTTGTTTATGTTTTAAGTTGTGTTTGATATCTTCAGTGAGTTTTTAGGCTTGATCGTGTGCATTTGCGTGTATGGTTAGTGCACGATAAGCCGGCGCCACACTGCCGACGGCTACAGCTATTGCCGGCGACCAGAAGGAGAAAGGGCCGGCCCGAAGTGGTGAATTCTTATTTCATTTCAAGTTTTAGATGTAGTATAAAGTTGTCCTTCGTTTATGTGAACTTTGGTGGATCTTTTGGTGAACTATTGTGCTATTTCTATGTCCGGTCAGGTGATCTATGTAGTTTGATCGACGTTGCATGATATAGTATGGATATAGGGGTTCGGATATGAGAGACACGGATGTGGACAACGGATTTGAGGAGTGTCCGGTCAGTTTCCGCGGACGTGTCCGGGCGCGTCCGCGGGCGTTTGAGGGGCCGGATTTGCCAAGTCTGGCTGAAGATACTTTTAGCCGACATATTCCACACCCAGGACTCATTGTCCTCCAACTCCAACGGTGGATGGAGCGGACTTGGGAGGTGGCGGGTGCTAGCGATGGCGACCAGTGGTGTAAAGTGCAACGGATGCGACGGCGGCGGTGGTCGACATGGTGCGCTTGGCGAAGTGCCCATGACGGGAAGAGGCTTGATGTGAGGGACAACGGCTGGAACGTCGCGACGTGCTCCTCCCGCCGCCATCCACGGCAGCTACAACAGAGAGGAGGTGGCACCGGAGGAATGCCGAGGCATGTGTGCACAATTTGTTCGACGTAAGCTCAAGGGGGAGAGAGAGGAGGAAGAGTCAACACACCTATGTAGCATTTTTTGCCAAGTCGCTCCCGATGAGTGACTCCCACCTGTCATAAATGCACTCAACGACCCTAATCTGCCGATCAATGTTTTTTGCCAAAAATTACGCTAGACTTGGAGTTTTTCTGCAAAAAAAAAACTATATTAGTGCTTTCTGCTAACCTAGCCTTCAATGTGGTTGTTCCTTGCAATTTACTCTAATACTTTGGATCGTACTTTATTTCCTTCTCGTTTCGTTGATGGACTCAAAGATGAAATCTGATTGTTTTTGTACTTGTTCACAATCCAAAAGATGTGGATACTGCCATCTCACTGCCACCGCCTTCACGTCGCACTCCGACGACTACTATGCTAGCTGACAACCCAAGTGGCATCAAGCGCCACGAGGGACACCGTCCATCAATGAGCGGCTCTCTACTCTGTGTGCTTCCCGTTGTCGGGTGCATGACTTACGCTACATGTGTGGAGAACGCTAGGCGCGCGATCACAAATGCGCCACGGCAGTGCAGTTGCACGTGGTACAAGAGCTATGTTTCGATGTGCTAGGTCTTGCGGACATCTCCTCTGAATCGACGCCATCAAAATCAACAGCGAAGTGCATACAATTTCCAGAGCAGGGATGGATTGTGACTCACTCAGAAAATTTTCATGCAGGGAGCACAGTCAGCATCATCCGGTGCCAATAGTGCTCTTATGTCTTCTCGATCTTCCCTCCCCCCCCCCCCCGGCCACACTCACTAGTGTAGAATCGGGCTATTGTCCCGGTTCGTAGGGACCTTTAATGCTGGTTCTGCAACCGCACAAAAGTGTGGGGACTAAAAGTACCCCCCCTTTAGTGCCGGTTCGTCACGAACCGGGACCAAAGGCCTACCACGTGGCACGAGCCCGCGCCGGGGGGCTAGGGGCCTTTAGTCCCGGTTGATTACGGACTAAAAGGTTTAGGAGTTTATGGGTTTATGATTTATTTTTCTTTTTAATTTTATGTTTTTCACTTAATTCTTTTTCATTTCAAACATATTTTACGCTACTACATATTGTACACGTTATATATATATATATAAATAAATAAATATATATATATAAATAGAATTTCTCGTAGAACCGTATATATATATATATCATCGAATTTCTCGCTCGACCATTCACATACACATATATATATATATATACAATTTGGTATATACAATTTCTTCTACAATTTGCAAATCATTACATGGAGGCATTACAGCTTGTAATGGTATTCTCCTTTGGGATCTATGACCTGGTCGAGCAAAAATCCCGCTATTTCCTCTTGAATTGCTCGTACGCGATCCGTTGGCAGGAGCTGATCCCGCATGTCTTGCATCTTTATTAAAAAAGAAGATCAATATGAATATATTAGTTGTGTGTATATATATTAGATCATGATAAAAAGAATTGTGAATAGTGTTCTGGCAAACGTACCCAAAGTTGCCTATCACTTTTGGACCTTTCAGATGTCATAATGCGAATGTTCTCGCAAACGTAGTATGCACATAAATTATTCCCCGGCGTCTGCCTCAGGCACTTTATGAGAATAGAATTCAATCAGGTAATAATTAATCAAACATGATAACGGTATTGAAACTAGAATTAAAGAGATGGTAGCTAGCTAGTACTACTTAATTAATTACCTTGGGTTGACATCATTTTAGTTTTTGTTTCCATTGGCCTTCAACCTGTTTGATGAACTTTTTTCAAGCCCTGCCCGCCGGCAAAGAAAATGAATAAAAGAGTTATTAATTAGTTGATATCAGGAAATGAACTAAAGAGGCCGACATATAGTTCGATAATGATTGAAATTACCTGTCGACCATCCCCCTCACGATTGCGTAGTCTCCATCGTCTTTAAGTAGTGAGTCCAGTACTTGAACTTTTCCCTCGTCAACTTCAATGATTAGTAGGATCCAGTGAAAACTGCATGCGCACATGTTTGTATAATTAAGCGGGCATGTGCATAACTCATCAACTACACTTATTAACAGCTAGTAAGCAAAAACAGAATTTGTAATACAGGACAGTGTCACTCACCCTAAGTTGTAAGGAAGTAGTATTTCTGGTTGGGTATTTAGTCGCACCAAGAACTCTAGCAAGCTTTTCTCTGTGTCTTTTCGTTCCTATTGACGCGTCCATGTCTCTTCATTAATGGTATTTGGGTCAATGAACCCAATGCCATAGCGTCCAAATTTTTTCATTTCATACATCTTCATTCTGCATAATACCACAGAAAAGAATATATAGTGAGGATAATTACAGGTAATGAACGAGCACTACAGCTAGCTAGAGACTTAAATTACAGAAAAGAAATCACTTACAGACAATAGCAACTGACGACAGATTTGTCGAGTGCGTCTTGATTGAGTAACTGAAACATTTCTTGAAATTCAACCCATAAATCTTTTTCATGGAAGTAATGCTTTGCCTCGACTTTCACCATGAGGCACTCTCGATCGGTAGTCTTTACTTCTCTCAGGTACCATTGATGCAATTCATACATTCTCGTTGATAGAAGCGGGATCTGCTCAGGCTTGACCATACGTTGGCCGCGGACATATTTCCATTTTAGCTCCTCTGTAAACGTTTGGAAGTCCTCGATGCCTAGGAGTTGTTCCACAGTGACACCGGCCTCTTTAGCCTGCCTTCTATGATCGTCGGTTATTACCAGCTGCTGATCGGCGGTACTCACAGGTGTTTGTAGTGGGGGGATCGATTGCACTACCTGTTCTTCCAGTTGGGGAACAATTTTGCCTCATTTTTTGCCAGCTGCTTGGCTCGAGCTCGAGCTCGACTCCTTTTTTTGTGCTTGATATGACTTCTTGATAGAGCGCTCATAGTCTGAGTCCCTATGCTTGACAGCTGGTTGAGCATTATCAATAAAGTGTTATATGACATGCTCAGGTACTTTCTCCTTTGGCGGCAGGGGCGGTTTCGGTCCAAAATGGGCCTGCAGTTGGGCAGCCACTTCGGCGTCGGTTTCCTCGTCAGTGAGGTGGTAAGGCAACAATGGAAGAGGCTTGAGTCTTGGACCATATTTGTATTTCTTGCCTCCTTTTGTACCGCTAGCCGCCGTAGTTGCGGCGCCTCTCTTCCGTTGTTGCTGAGGCAGCGGAGCCCGCTGAGGCGGTGCCTGACTTGGAGGAGGAGTCGGCTGACGCGGTGCCGGACTTGGAGGAGGAGGAGTCGGCTGACGCGGTGGCGGACTTGGAGGAGCAGGAGTCTGCTGACACGGTGGCGGACTTGGAAGAGCGGGAGTCTGCTGATGCGGTGGCGGACTTGGAGGAGGAGCCGGCTGACGCAGTGTCGGTGGCCTTGGAAAGACGATGCAATCCTTTCTTCATAGAATGATATGATGTATGGCCTCTCCCAGTGTGCGCTCATCGTCACCTCCAGGAATGTCAAGCTCTAGCCCCGAATATCCTACCACCACTTCATCAACCCCGACACGAGCATAGCCAGCTGGAATCGGATTGCAATGGAAGGTTGCTTCAGGGGGATTTGTATAAGCATAGCCGTCCGCCACCTTCATGGATATGTTCTTTATTTTAAAGTGTAGCTCACAAGTTGTCGTAGCTATGATATCATCCACATGGTATCTATCCAGCAGTGCATCATCGCCCTGGGCGGAACCCACGCTGCTTCTCGGCATGGATGGGACGGTGCTATCCAATGCTGGATCCGCTAGCTGCTGCCGCTGGTGAGACTCCCTTTTCTGGCTAAGTGAGTCGATCTGCTGCTGCTGCCGCTTGAAAGCGAGTTCCAACTCCGCGTGCTTCGATTCTACAATGTGAAGGTGGTCTGCTTCCTGCTTCCTCTGCTTCTCCTCCAGTTTCCTCTTCTGCTCCTCCTGCTGCTTCTTTCTCGCACGGCTTCTGTAGTCGGCGTTCCAGTCCGCAAACCCCTCAAACCACGGAACAACGCCTTTGCCTCGTGTTCTTCCCGGGTGTTCAGGATTCTTCAGGGCGCGTGTAAGCTCGTCGTTCTCGCTGTTGGGCGTGAACACCCCCGTTCAAGCCTCTTCTATTGCAACAAGTAAATTTGCATTGGCTCCTTTAAGACATGCCCGCTCCAAAACCTTGCCTGTCTTTGGATCCAACATCCCCCAATGCGCATAGAACCAAGTCCTGCACCTGGGGGGCCAGCTCAATGTAACTGGAGTGACCCCTGCATCCATCATCTCTTGCTCAGCGAGATCCCACTTAGGCCGGGCCACCTCGTAGCCACCTGGCCCTAGCTTATGGTGCCACTGCTTTTTCGCGGCATTGATCTTGTTTTTTCTTGACCGTTCCTGAGCTACTTTCGATTCCTTGAAGTTCACGAAAGCGTCCCAGTGATCTTTTGCCTTCTCCAGTGTTCCCTTGAATTCTGGAGTCTGCTTTCCTGCTCTGACGTACGCGGCCCATATATTTTTCTTGTGGTAGTTGAATGCTATTGCCATTTTCTTAAGAGCATAGTTTTTGACTTTCTCCAGATCTGCATCTGTCAAATGATCTGGTAGGGTGAAATGTGACATGAGAGATTCCCAAAGCAGATCTTTTGCTCTTTGGTCGACAAAAGTAACATCTGGATCTTCCTTTGCTGGCTTTTTCCATTCTTGAACGGAGATCAGGATTTGGTCCCTGACAATAACTCCGCATTGACGAATGAACTTGTTCGCATTCTTCTTAGGTTCGCGCGGTTCGCCATTAGGTTTGATGGCATCGATATTGTACTTTACGCCATCCTTCAACTTTTTGGCCGGGCCACGAACTGTCCTGCTGCTTGTAGAAGATTTGCTCGATCCAGAGGGCTAAAAGAAAAAAGATCGATTCGTTAATATATATACAAATCAATTAAAACATGTGATGATCACCAGATGCCTTATATAAATATACCTCGTCGGTCTTTGTTATTTGAAGAACAACATTTCCTTCGTCATCATTGTTCTGGACTTCATCTATTCGTTCGTCTTCATCAAATATCATACCCATGTTCAGATATTGCGAGCCGTCATCTTCTTCATTCTCATCTGGGCTCGGGGAGCGTACGATGTCAAACATAGTCTCTTCTCCTTCTCTACCGGTATTGTCCATAGCTTTTATTTAACTAATCCAGAAGAAAGATAAAACAATTTAGTATTCAAATTAGAATGCATGCAATCAATAAGGAAAAACTGAATCATAGTAGATAATATGCATCTCGAATAATCCAGATAATTAATATGCATCATCTAATATAATCTCGAATACATCGTCTCGAATATTATAGAACAATATAATCTCGAATACATCGTATCGAATATTATCTCGAATACATCACTAGCTAATACAGATCGAATATTATCGAAGAATCTAGTTCACTCGCGGTGGACACCCAAAGAGAAGGAACCATCAGAGGATCATAGCTCGGGTGAGATCCCTGAAGAACCTGCCAGGTATTGGAGAACCTGACGTCCAACGCAACCATGCAGCAACGGACGTGCTCGTCCTCCTCCCTGACACGGTGACGTACCACCTCCGCGGGGGACGCCAGCCTCCGCACCGAATGTGGCCCACGCGCCCGCCACCAAAGAAGCTCCGGGTCGACGACGGGACCCGGGTTCCTCACCAAGATGCGCGCCCCTTAAGGTAGCACCTCCCAGTGCCAGCCCGGCGGAGCCCAGTCCCGGAAATGGCGCCTCTGAAGCAGGACGTCGTCGCAAACGAGTCGACGACGAGGATGCGGGCTGGGCATCGTTGACGTCGAGAACAAATTCTATGCAAATGTAACATTTTGTAAATGCTTGGATTGTGATTTCTTATATACGAGGAACCTTTAGTCCCTGGCTAGGAACCGGATTCAGAATCATAACGGATTCTCTTAACCTTTAAGGGATTTAACAAAATGGCGCCATTCTGGATGTGCAGAAAATGGTCCATATTTTTCCTGATCTCATCTACCCTCCTATATGTCACGTTGTATAGTGTCAAAGAATTCAAGAAAACCATGGCTTCATCATTAGCCGGAAGTAACGGGCGCATGATGGTACGAAGCTCTCCAAAGTTGTTTTGGAACGGAGTCCCGAATAGGATAATTAGCTTTTTGGCACGAAGTTCAGCAAGAGCCTTCCGAATATCGCTATTTGGAAGGCCTTTGCTGAACTTCATACCAAAAAGCGAATTATCCTATCAGGAACTCCATTTCAAAACAACTTTGGAGAGCTTCGTACCATCATCCGCCTGTTACTTTCGGCTACTGATGAAGCCATGGATTTCTTCAATATTTTGACACAAGACAAGGTGACATATAGAAGGGTACGTAGATGAGATCAGAAAAAAAAATTGGATTAACTTGTGCACATCCATAATGGGGGCATTCTTGATAAATCCCTTATTAAAGGACTAAGAGAATCTATTGTATACATACATATACTAATTAATTATAAATACATAGCAAACTTTTGCAAATACAACATTAAAATATGCAACTTTTGCAAATACTAATTTCTATACATTGGATCAAATGTCAAAATTCATCAACTTTTTTCTATACATTGTATTCATACATATATATATACTAATTTCTATACACATTGGATCAAAATGTAAAAATTCCTCAAATGTCAAAATTCCTTAACTTTTTTTCTATACATCTAATAATCTAGTGAAAAAAATGTCAAAATTCTTCTTTAAAATGTCAAAATTGCTATACATATATACTAAAACATACAAAAATACATATAAATCATCTAACTTAAGAAAATGCGTGTGTGTGTGTGTGTGTGTGTTCATGCATATATGTGTGTGTGTGTGTGTGGGCTCGGGGAGGGGTGGCCATGGCGGCAAAGGGGGCGAGGGATAGGGGGGAGCTCATAGTGGGGCGACGGTGAGGTGAGGCGAGTAGGGGGCGGCGACGGCGTCGGCGGCACGGCGAGGAGCTCGGGGCCGGAGGAGCGGGCGCGGGCAGCGTCCCGGGCGGCGTCGGGCCGGGCTCGGGGAGGAGCGGGCGCGGGTGGCGTCGGGGATCAGCGCGAGGAGGCGCGGGCGGCCAGCGTCGGGGGAGGCGACGAGCTCCGGCGCCGGGGAGGCGAGACGGCGACGGCGCGGCGATGTCGAAGAGGTCGAAGAAAGCAGAGAAACTGAAAATTTTGAAGTGTGAGTATATATATGCGGAGACCTTTAGTCCCGGTTGGAGCGACTTTTGGTCAGCCGAAGCGGCGGGAAGCGCAGGCCTTTAGTCGCAGTTGGTGGCTCCAACCGGGACTAAAGGGGGGCCTTTAGTCGCGGTTGGAGCCACCAACCGAGACTAAAGGTGGTGCGCTGCCAGGCGAGGGGCGCGGTGGAAGTTTAGTCCCACCTCGCTAGTTGAGGGGAGCCAGCACCTATTTATAAGCCCCGGCGCAGGCACTGCATCGAGCTCCTCTCTAATGCAGGCCTTCTGTGCCTACCTCACCTGCACTGCCCTGGTGGGCCTACTGGGCCTTGCGGGCCTGCATCCTGGCCCAACTACAGATTGGGTTTCTAGTCGTATGCAGGCCGTTGTGGCCCAGTAGGCGGGCTTTTTTTTTCTGCTTTATTTATTTTCTTTTGTTTCTGAGTTATTTTTTTGCTTTATTTAGAATTTCTTTGTGAATCTTTTTGTTTAGGTAAAAAAATTATAAACTTTCTGTTAGTGCCAGTAGTTTTCAAATTTGAATAGTTTAAATTTGAATTATTTGAAATTTGTGTGAATCACTAGTTTGTGAATAACTTTACTTTAAAAATAGATTTTTCAGTGATTCTTTTTTCTTCTGTTTAATATTAGTGTGTTTTATCATTATATTCAATTTGGTAATTCTTAGGTCTCCGTGGCCTCCGTACCTCCTTCTCCTCCTCCCTACAATACGCAAGTCACCTCCCCCGTCCTCCCCCCTATCCCCCCTATCCCTCCCCCTTTGCCGCCTTGCCACCCCTCCCCTCCCGCCCACACACACCACACACTATATGCATGAACACACACACACACACACACGCATTTTTTTAAGTTAGATGTTTATATGTATTTTTGTATGTTTTAGTATATATGTATACAATTTTGACATTTTAAGAAGAATTTTGACATTTTTTTCACTAGATTATTAGATGTATAGAAAAAAGTTAAGGAATTTTGACATTTGAGGAATTTTTACATTTTGATCCAATGTGTATAAAATTAGTATATATATTATGTATGAATACAATGTATAAAAAATTGATGAATTTTGACATTTGATCCAATGTTAGAAATTAGTATTTGCAAAAGTTGCATATTTTAATGTTGTATTTGCAAAAGTTTGCTATGTATTTATAATTAATTAGTATGTATGTATACAATAGATTTCTCTTGTCCTTTAATAAGGGATTTATCAAGATGCCCCCATTATGGATGTGCACAAGTTATCCAATTTTTTTTTCTGATCCATCTACGTACCCTTCTATATGTCCACCTTGTCTTGTGTCAAAATATTGAAGAAATCCATGGCTTCATCAGTAGCCGAAAGTAACAGGCGGATGATGATCGAAGCTCTCCAAAGTTGTTTTGAAATGGAGTTCCTGATAGGATAATTCGCTTTTTGGTATGAAGTTCAGCAAGGCCTTCCAAATAGCGATATTCGGAAGGCTCTTGCTGAACTTCGTGCCAAAAAGCTAATTATCCTATTCGGACTCCGTTCCAAACAACTTTGGAGAGCTTCGTACCATCATGCGCCCTACTTCCGGCTAATGATGAAGCCATGGTTTTCTTGAATTCTTTGACACTATCAACGTGACATATAGGAGGGTAGATGAGATCAGGAAAAATATGGACCATTTTCTGCACATCCAGAATGGCGCCATTTTGTTAAATCCCTTAAAGGTTAAGAGAATCCGTTATGATTCTGAATCCGGTTCCTAGCCAGGGACTAAAGGTTCCT
>JAAAXO010000100.1:20648-37676 GCA_011799875.1 Thinopyrum elongatum | reverse complement strand
CTGTATTCAGCTCCAACGCCGGACTGTATCCGAGGTGTCATAGATCACCTTGGCTTGAAAAGTCATAGGAGTTTAGCCAAGCTCAATGCGGGAAAATGCCCTCTATGGAGCCAACCATTTGTACGAGCTTTATGCCGGCCTACATACGAGGTGGTGCAATTTTTTGCTGACGAGAGTATAGCCAGTAGCTCTCTAGGTGCGTGTCGGCCCTAAAATCCAAGATGCACATTAGAGGAGATAGTGATGGCGGACGGGCCCTTGAGAGAGGGTCTCGAGAAGTCGCCATAATATATTAGGTTGATACCGGATAGGTTCCAGATGGGACCTATTATTGTCCGAAGACGCGTTTGCCCATAGTTCGGTCAAGCCGAACACTGAGCACTTTGAATTTTCTGCATTGAATAGGCAATGCAGTAGCCCCCGAGCCACTGGTTGGGTGGCAACACCAGATCAGGGGATCGATGTGCCCCTTTAATATTTATAAATAATGAGCGTGAAGCCCAGTAGCCCCCGAGCCTTAATGTAGGCACGGATGGCCGAATTAAGGATCGATATCTGTTTGACAGAAAAATTTGTTGTGTTTAACACAAACTTCTCGAAAAGAGAATAAAGATCTCTTAAAGGAGCTAGAGCCATCGAAAGCTGGGCTCGCCAAGGTCGCCCCAAGGGGCTTAATAGATAGGAAATCGATGCCACTTGGGAATTATGAGAGCGTTATGTCAGTTGCTCGGTTGTTTCAGCGAGATTGTGCCCCTTGCTCTTTAAAAGATGGGCTGCAATAAATCGACTTTTACTCGCAATTTATGATCCTATGTATCCAAGTACTTTACATCATTAATGCTCGGATCCGCATTGTACCAAACTTTGTTGACCGACTATCGGCTTCAACCTCCTCGGCCAGTAGCCAGAGAGTGTTTGTCCAATTTTATAAAGCCTTTATGAGGGCAAAGATTTATGGCAAACAAGGCAATCCGTCATACGGTTTTATGAACAAAGGTACGCGGAGAGACATGCTATATTACTTTTTAACGTAGAATTATCTTACAAGAAAATAGTCCCACTATCGGTTCCTTTCTTGGGTTTTCATGTGATCATGATCATGAAACCTCACCTCCGAGCAATGTGGGAGGAAATATTGAGGATTTAGTTGGGGAAAGTTCCCGAACTCTGTGGTTTTTAGTGAACCTAAATTTTCACTTCCGTCATTGCCGACCAATTATATTCTTTAAGATGGCTAGCTTTCGGCTTCACCCAGTCTGAGGTACTAACACGGTGACCCGGAAGTAACAATCACAGAGGTGCTCCCTTTACCTCTTAGCCGAACAATCGGGAACTAGGGGTAATCACAGAGCCAGGCAACCCAGCTTGGCCAAAATTTTAAGTCAAATTGATGCAATTTATGGCTTTATAATGATAATTATGAAAGGCAGGTTGTCTAATGAATACGAACGCTGATGATATATATTTATTTTTACTCCGTTGTGACCGTTTATTATTTGAAAGTGACCATCGTCGGCTTCCACCCTTTGTAGATGCTACGCAGGGTGTTTCGCAATAACAAAACAACCCTTAGCCGACGCTCGGTGCCCAGAGGCGGTTGTGTTAGAGAAAACAAGGCAATCAGATATGCGGGCTTTAAACTTTCACTTAGTCATATGAGCTTAAGTTGGGAGGCCAGTAACTAGCCCCCGGTTAGTGTTCGGCGTCATTCGAGGTCAAGTCGTTAACACTTCGGCCAATGTTATGAACGGCCCATCGTTTAACACGAGGTGACCTCCATCGATCTTATAGTTTGACACAGTCATCGGACCGCTGACCAGTTTACGCGCATTGTGACAGTCAGTTTTCGGCTTTCTCCACTGAGGTGCTTAACCATTCGAGTTGGAAGCACAATCGCAGTGGTTCTCCTTTGCACACCTAGCCGAACAAAGCGGAACGTAGGAGGCAAGCATAGAAGCCGGGCAACAACTATTGACCGAAGACACAATTCGAAACCGATGCATATATAGCAATATGAGAATGTTTTTGCCGAATCTCTAAAGGTGTCCGGCATTGCACTGCGAGACTATGACTGAAAACACACAAAATAGTTTAAAAGTGCCATACGCTTGGAAAACCAAAAAACTTCAGTAAAAACTTTACGCCCGAACTAAATCAAGTCATTTGGTGCCAATCCGAAATTGGTCTTTTTTTGTGCTTCTGTCGGCATTAATATGACACATCCGATCTCAAGACTTCAAGCGGGTTAGCCTACGGCTGCAACCTCCTATCCCGAAAGCGGAGTACTGCGTTAGGCCAGTTTAGCGAACTAAACTCGAGCGGCATTAGAGAGAAAACAGGCTATCCAGCTATTGACCACACACTCGAGTCGAGAAAGGAGTGGTAGAGAAAGACTTGCAACGACTAGGAAGAAAACAATTATATAGAACGACTCGTACAAATTTAAGAGCCCACAGTAACTTGGGTAAAGGAAGTATTTTTAACAAATAACGTTTTTAACAAACTAAGTTTTTTGTTTAACATAAATATAAAGTTTGGTCGAACCGAACATTAAAAAATTTGAGCATGAAAGCGACTTAGCTGGTTAATGTGCTCGGTGGTGATGACGCATGCCGGGCTTGCGGCGGGACGGGTCCCAGCCCCCAAGCTGGTCCCGAGGTGGTGGAGCGAAGAGCTCGGCATTCCAAAGTGGCGGCATAGGACGGCCGATGTGGCGAGGTGAAACCCCCAGTCCGGCCGAGGCGACAGAGCAGGCCGGCAGTTGACGCCGAAGTCCCCGGCGTGGGTTAATGAAGTGATGACGAAGCCCCCGATCTAGCCGAGGTGACGTGGTACGTCGGTACGCCAAGGTGACAGCGCTGCCCAATCCGAATCATTTACCTGTGCACAGAAAATAGTGCAGGCGGAGATAATAGTAATAATTAAAAAAGTTGCATGATCATAATTTATGCAAAGTGAGTAATAAAGAATATGGCCCGTGTGCTGACACTCAAGGGCCCGTTCGCCGAACACTCAATGAGGTAGAGCTCTCTCAGCGATGCCGAGGTCCCGAGGCAACCGAACATGTCGGTCTGGCAATTCGACCAACAGGGTGATGACGCGAGCCGATTATGCCGATTGGGACGACATCGTCGGCTTGCCGAAGTGGCGGTGTGACGCAATCGAAGTCGATTACCTACACATGTAAAATAGTGCAGTCCAAAAAATAATAATAAAATATATGAAAAATCCTCGCATAATTAATTTATGCAAAATATTTTTTTAAAGAGATGTAGCCTGGCGTCGAAGCCAATGTCGATGCGGGGCATCGGCGTGAAAGCCTGAAAGAGGGTGGTCGAGTAAATGTGGCGTCAAATAGGCCGAACAATTGTCTGCATACACACAGAGTGCAAACCAACAGAAAATATGATGGCACAAATAATTCATACTGTTCAAAGAAGAATAGCACTTGATCCGGATGTAGTCATAGGAGTAGAGAACTGCCCCAAAGTGACCATGTAGCTTCACACGGGAGTCCTAGGTAGGCGCAGCTCGTGGCTATCTATAGTATGGTACTCATTGCATCATAAGAAGTGCATGCAAGATAAACCATTAGAGAAAGTGTGGTGGACCTGCTTAATTAAATACTATAGAGGGAGAAAGGAAAAAAGAAGGGCAAATCTCCCCGTGGTTGCGCCGAGCCGAACTCTCTTTGGCCTCAGCGGGCGTCGTTGCGCCAGGTAATGCGCGGTGTGTAAGTCAATTGCTGCACAGATAAAATAGTGCAAGGCCAGAGATAATAATATAATGTTTTTAAAATATCCTCTACTTAATAAGTAAAGTAGATAATTAATAAATATGGCCTCAACGCCGAGGTCATCGATAGAATGGCCGGGCCATGCTGACTCAGGGATGCGCGCTGAGGCGACGTCTCAACTTGATCGATGCAGGCAAGATGACGACATCGGCTTGCAGAGTTGACCGCGTGATGCAGTCGAAGTTGATTACCTGCACACATTGAATAGTGCAAGAAGTAATAATAATAAAGAAAAAAAAGGCGCATAATAATTTATGCGAAGTGAAAAAGTTTGGTAAATATGGCCTGAGCGCTGAGGCTAGCTCGACGGCGCGATTGCGTTGTGGCACGGCGATGTCGACAAAGGTCGCCTGCCCAAGTGACAGGGAGGGGCTGGCGGACCAACACTAGGTACAAACGTCGGTGAATTTCTCTGAACGCCAGCAGCGACGGCTGTAGCAGACCGAAGCAAATGGACGAACTGATCTGTGCCGAACATGCTGCAAGCCAGTCCTCGATATGCTTAGTAGCACCTTTATTCTGCGTATTGTCAGAAAAAAGAAGAGAACCGGGTTGACTACATAGGTATTGAATTAAAAAGGAAAAGAAACAAATCTCCGTGTTGTGCTCGAGGTCATAATCTCACGTTATTGCTATGACAATATCAAGAAAAACATGTGTTGCTCCTATTACGTGGACACAAGCAGTCCTAGTAATACTAGGAGTAATTGCACTTGGGAAGTGCATAAAAGGAAGATGATTAGCGAAAAGCATAGATTGCCCTGTAATTAAATAATGAAGGAAAAGAAAAACGAGGATCGGATCTCCTGTGTTTCCAGCGATCTGGATTCTTGTAGGCCTCTACGCCTGTTCCGCATAGGATCGGCAGTACTATGCGGGGTCTCGGCTGGATTACCCCGCAGGTAGTTTTTTTTAGGGAGGTTCCATATTTTGCTGTCTAGCCAGCGTATGGGCCTGCTCCCGATGGGTAGCCAGGGGCGACGCCACCTAGTGCTCCCGGACTTCCCGCTCTGGCGCAGGGTTCGGCCGCCATGCCTCTCGCTGCCGCTGTGTAGACGTCATCGCCATCTGGCGTCCTTATACCTTCGCACGCTTTTCACCTAGATAGCTCGTACACGCGGAGGCAATCCGATCTGCAGAAAAAATAGCACAGAACGGCAACGATACTTTTGCAAAAGAATTGATCTGGGTGAAACGGAATAAACAGAAACTAGAACAGCTGATTGGCATCGTTGAGATCCATCACAACGCGACGACACCTAGCGGTCTCTCAATGAAAGCACCAATGTCGGTGTCAAAACCGGCAGATCTCGTAGTGAGGGTCCTAGATAGGTGTCTTGGAACGATAGTAACATGGACATAGGATTCTACCCAGGTTCAGACTTCTCAAGGAGATAATACCCTACGTCCTGCTTTGATTGTATTGATATGAGGATAATACATAGTATAGGTATCTACCACGAGATTGTAGTAATGAATATTAGATGTTCTATTGACTAGCCTGGCCTCGGTTTAATAAACACACCAGAGGCCTAGGGTTTAGAGGAGTCCTTGTCTTGGGCACCAAGTCTGTGGAATGATCTCCTTGTATGTGGCATGGGCTGCATGAAGTGGCCCATAAGTGAACGCCATGGGGGTCCTCGGCCCGAACCAACTGGTCGGCAGACGACATGGTGAGTACCCCCTAGTCCAGGACACCATCAACGAAAGACCCGCAGTACGGAATGACAATAGTGGATCTCAACATTTGCGTACGCAGACGAACCATTCGTCCTACCCAATGATGTGGCGCAGGTTTCTATGTGAAGGACATGTCTACCAAGCCGAGAAAGAAAAGAAAAGATAAGGAAGCGAATAAATATACGATGAGCCAAAGCGCCACATAGTTTTTTCAGGGGAAAAGAAACATCGTGGGAGGGAGGACAAGACAGACATGTCAGAAGATTATGAAAAGCTTCATGAAATTGCTCCCTTCACAGTGAATATTGACCCCGAGCATCTAGTTAAATGATGAAGATGTGTCCATGGTTACGGCGCAAAGGGACCACGCGAAGAAAAAGTTTTACACCCAAAGATCCCATATAGGATGTGACCGGCTTCACTGTCATCACTTTTTTCTCTAGTGAGTTTCCGGACTTATATATCTGGAAAGTCCCACTTCGGACAACACGGAGGGAATCTTTGTAATAGTTAGGGTACTTATGTGTGACTAATTTCTCATCAATTTTCAATCCTTTCTGACACCATTTGCTATTTTTCATGCATTTACTGATTTTTTTGAGGTAAATGACCCTGAAATTGAAAGAACTACAAATGAACTCTGAAAAGGTTGAAATTGGCATGGTATCATCATTTCACCCACGTAGCATGTGCAAAAAAGTTGAGAGGGTTACGGCAAAAAACAGGATGACCTTCATGTACAAAATGAACACTCTCTTTCGAAGATCAAGGTTTGGCTAAAACTCATCTGTTACAAAGGCATTTCATTTTTTTAAACTTATTTTAACTTCAGACTTTTTGTGCGTTCATTATGCACTATTCGAAGCCACGTCATCAATTTTCAACCCCTTCTGACTTCATTTGCTATTTTATGCATTACTGATTTTTTTGAGCTAAATGACCCTGAAATTGAAAAGAACTACAAATGAACTCTGAAAATGGTTGAAAGTTGGCATGGTATCATCATTTTACCCACATAGCATGTGTAAAAAAGTTGAGAGGGTTACGGCAAAAACAGGATCACTTCGTGTACAAATGGACAATCTCCTTTCGAAGTATCAGAGTTTTGGGCCAAAACTCATCTGGTACAAATGCTTTTCATTTTTTAAAACTTATTTCAACTCCAGACTTTTGTGTGCATTCAGTATGCCATTCGAAGCCACATTATCAATTTTCAACTCTTTCTAATTTCATTTGCTATTTTTCATGTATTTACTGATTTTTTTGAGCTAAAGACCTTAAAATTGAAAAGAACTACAAATGAACTCTGAAAAGGTTGAAAGTTGGCATGGTATCATCATTTCAACCCACATAGCATGTGCAAAAAAGTTGAGAGGGTTACGGCAAAAACTGGATGCAATTCGTGACAAAATGGACAATCTCTTTCGAAGTATCAGGGTTTTGGGCTAAAACTCATCTGTTACAATGGCATTTCATTTTTTAAAACTTATTTCAACTCCAGACTTTTTGTGCGTTCAGTTGCACCATTCGAACCCACGTCTCAATTTCAACCCTTTCTGACTTCATTTGCATTTTCAGCATTTACTGATTTTTTTTTAGCTAAATGACCCTGAATTGAAAAGAACTACAAATGAACTCTGAAAAGGTTGAAAGTTGGCATGGTATCATCATTTCACCCACATAGCATGTGCAAAAAAGTTGAGAGGGTTATGGCAAAACGGATGCACTTCGTGTATAAAATGGACAATCTCTTTCGAAGTACAGAATTTCGGACGAAAACTCATCTGTTACAAAGGCATTTCATTTTTTTAAATGACCTAGGAACGAGGAGCTCGGGGCCGGAGGAGCGGGCGCGGGCAGCGTCCCGGGCGGCGTCGGGCCGGGCTCGGGGAGGAGCGGGCGCGGGTGGCGTCGGGGATCAGCGCGAGGAGGCGCGGGCGGCCAGCGTCGGGGGAGGCGACGAGCTCCGGCGCCGGGGAGGCGAGACGGCGACGGCGCGGCGATGTCGAAGAGGTTGAAGAAAGCAGAGAAACTGAAAATTTTGAAGTGTGAGTATATATATGCGGAGACCTTTAGTCCCGGTTGGAGCGACTTTTGGTCAGCCGAAGCGGCGGGAAGCGCAGGCCTTTAGTCGCAGTTGGTGGCTCCAACCGGGACTAAAGGGAGGCCTTTAGTCGCGGTTGGAGCCACCAACCGAGACTAAAGGTGGTGCGCTGCCAGGCGAGGGGCGCGGTGGAAGTTTAGTCCCACCTCGCTAGTTGAGGGGAGCCAGCACCTATTTATAAGCCCCGGCGCAGGCACTGCATCGAGCTCCTCTCTAATGCAGGCCTTCTGTGCCTACCTCACCTGCACTGCCCTGGTGGGCCTACTGGGCCTTGCGGGCCTGCATCCTGGCCCAACTACAGATTGGGTTTCTAGTCGTATGCAGGCCGTTGTGGCCCAGTAGGCGGGCTTTTTTTTTCTGCTTTATTTATTTTCTTTTGTTTCTGAGTTATTTTTTTGCTTTATTTAGAATTTCTTTGTGAATCTTTTTGTTTAGGTAAAAAAATTATAAACTTTCTGTTAGTGCCAGTAGTTTTCAAATTTGAATAGTTTAAATTTGAATTATTTGAAATTTGTGTGAATCACTAGTTTGTGAATAACTTTACTTTAAAAATAGATTTTTCAGTGATTCTTTTTTCTTCTGTTTAATATTAGTGTGTTTTATCATTATATTCAATTTGGTAATTCTTAGGTCATTTAAAAAAATGAAATGCCTTTGTAACAGATGAGTTTTCGTCCGAAATTCTGATACTTCGAAAGAGATTGTCCATTTTATACACGAAGTGCATCCAGTTTTTGCCATAACCCTCTCAACTTTTTTGCACATGCTATGTGGGTGAAATGATGATACCATGCCAACTTTCAACCTTTTCAGAGTTCATTTGTAGTTCTTTTCAATTTCAGGGTCATTTAGCTAAAAGAAAAATCAGTAAATGCATGAAAAATAGCAAATGAAGTCAGAAAGGGTTGAAAATTGATGACGTGGGTTCGAATGGTGCATACTGAACGCACAAAAAGTCTGGAGTTGAAATAAGTTTTAAAAAATGAAATGCCATTGTAACAGATGAGTTTTAGCCCAAAACCCTGATACTTCGAAAGAGATTGTCCATTTTGTTCACGAATTGCATCCAGTTTTTGCCGTAACCCTCTCAACTTTTTTGCACATGCTATGTGGGTGAAATGATGATACCATGCCAACTTTCAACCTTTTCAGAGTTCATTTGTAGTTCTTTTCAATTTTAAGGTCATTTAGCTCAAAAAAATCAGTAAATACATGAAAAATAGCAAATGAAATTAGAAAGAGTTGAAAATTGATAATGTGGCTTCGAATGGTGCATACTGAATGCACAAAAAGTCTGGAGTTGAAATAAGTTTTAAAAAATGAAAAGCATTTGTACCAGATGAGTTTTGGCCCAAAACTCTGATACTTCGAAAGAGATTGTCCATTTTGTACACGAAGTGCATCCTGTTTTTGCCGTAACCCTCTCAACTTTTTTACACATGCTATGTGGGTAAAATGATGATACCATGCCAACTTTCAACCTTTTCAGAGTTCATTTGTAGTTCTTTTCAATTTCAGGGTCATTTAGCTCAAAAAATCAGTAAATGCATGAAAAATAGCAAATGAAGTCAGAAAGGGTTGAAAATTGATGACGTGGCTTCGAATAGTGCATAATGAACGCACAAAAAGTCTGAAGTTAAAATAAGTTTAAAAAAATGAAATGCCTTTGTAACAGATGAGTTTTAGCCCAAAACCTTGATACTTCGAAAGAGATTGTTCATTTTGTACATGAAGTGCATCCTGTTTTTGCCGTAACCCTCTCAACTTTTTTGCACATGCTACGTGGGTGAAATGATGATACCATGCCAACTTTCAACCTTTTCAGAGTTCATTTGTAGTTCTTTTCAATTTCAGGGTCATTTACCTCAAAAAAATCAGTAAATGCATGAAAAATAGCAAATGATGTCAGAAAGGATTGAAAATTGATGAGAAATTAGTCACACATAAGTACCCTAACTATTACAAAGATTCCCTCCGGTTTGTCCGAAGTGGGACTTTCCAGATATATAAGTCCGGAAACTCACTAGAGAAAAAAGTGATGACAGTGAAGCCGGTCACATCCTATAGTGGGATCTTTGGGTGTAAAACTTTTTCTTCGCGTGTGTCCCTTTGCGCCGTAACCATGGACAATCTTCATCATTTAACTAGATGCTCGGGGTCAATATTCACTGTGAAGGGAGCAATTTCATGAAGCTTTTCATAATCTTCTGACATGTCTGTCTTGTCCTCCGCTCCCACGATGTTTCTTTTCCCTGAAAGAACTATGTGGCGCTTTGGCTCATCGTATGATTTATTCGCTTCCTTATCTTTTCTTTTTCTCGGCTTGGTAGACATGTCCTTCACATAGAAAACCTGCGCCACATCATTGGGTAGGACGAATGGTTCGTCTGCGTACGCAAGATTGTTGAGATCCACTATTGTCATTCCGTACTGCGGGTCTTTCGTTGATGGTGTCCTGGACTAGGGGGTACTCACCATGTCGTCTGCCGACCAGTTGGTTCGGGCCGAGGACCCCCATGGCGGTTCACTTATGGGCCACTTCATGCAGCCCATGCCACATACAAGGAGAATTCCACAAGACTTGGTGCCCAAGACAAGGACTCCTCTAAACCCTAGGCCTCTGGTGTGTTATATAAACCGAGGCCAGGCTAGTCAATAGAACATCTAATATTCATTACTACAATCTCGTGGTAGATACCTATACTATGTATTATCCTCATATCAATACAATCAAAAGCAGGACGTAGGGTATTATCTCCTTGAGAGAGTCTGAACCTGGGTAGAATCCTATGTCCATGTTACTATCGTTCCAAGACACCTAGCTTAGGACCCTCACTACGAGATCTGCCGGTTTTGACACCGACATTGGTGCTTTCATTGAGAGCCTGCTAGGTGTCGTCGCGTTGTGATGGATCTTCAACAGATGCCAAATCAGCTGTTCTAGTTTCTGTTTATTCCGTTTCACACAGATCAATTCTTTTGCAAAAGTATCGTTGCCGTTCTGTGCTATTTTTTCTGC
This sequence comes from Thinopyrum elongatum, assembly GCA_011799875.1. Lineage (NCBI taxonomy): Eukaryota > Viridiplantae > Streptophyta > Magnoliopsida > Poales > Poaceae > Thinopyrum > Thinopyrum elongatum. Next base: position 27,077 of record JAAAXO010000100.1, on the reverse strand, counting down.
AGATCGGATTTGCCTCCGCGTGTACGAGCTATCTAGGTGAAAAGCGTGCGAAGGTATAAGGACGCCAGATGGCGATGAGCGTCTACAGCAGCGGCAGCGAGAGGCATGGCGGCCGAACCCTGCGCCAGAGCGGGGGAAGTCCGGGAGCACTAGGGATGCGTCGCCCCTGGCTACCCGATCGGGAGCAGGCCCATACGCTGGCTAGACAGCAAAATATGGAACCTCCCATAAAAAAAACTACCTGCGGGGTAATCCAGCCGAGGACCCGCGCATAGTACTGCCGATCCTATGCGGAACAGGGCGTAGAGGCCTACAAGAATCCAGATCGCTGGAAACACAGGGAGATCCGATCCTCGTTTTCTCTTTCCTTCATTATTTAATTACAGGGCAATCTATGCTTTTCGCTAATCATCTTCCTTTTATGCACTTCCCAAGTGCAATTACTCCTAGTATTACTAGGACTGCTTGTGTCCACGTAATAGGAGCAACACATGTTTTTCTTGATATTGTCATAGCAATAACGTGGAGATTATGACCTCGAGCACACAACACGGAGATTTGTTTCTTTTCCTTTTTTAATTCAATACCTATGTAGTCAACCTCCGGTTCTCTTCTACTTTTTCTGACAAATACGCAGAATAAAGGTGCTACTAAGCATATCGAGGACTGGCTTTGCAGCATGTTCGGCACAGATCAGTTCGTCCATTTGCTTCGGTCTGCTACAGCCGTCGCTGCTGGCGTTCAGAGAAATTCTACCGACGTTTGTACCTAGTGTTGGTCCGGCCAGCCCCTCCCTGTCACTTGGGCAGGCCGACCTTTGTCGACATCGCCGTGCCACAACGCCATCGCGCCGTCGAGCTAGCCTCAGCGCTCAGGCCATATTTACCAAACTTTTTCACTTCGCATAAATTAATTATGCGCCTTTTTTTTCTTTATTATTATTACTTGCTTGCACTATTCAATGTGTGCAGGTAATCAACTTCGACTGCATCACGCGGTCAACTCTGCAAGCCGATGTCGTCATCTTGCCTGCATCGATCAAGTTGAGACGTCGCCTCAGCGCGCATCCCTGAGTCAGCATGGCCGCGGCCATTCTATCGGGATGACCTCGGCGTTGAGGCCATATTTATTTAATTATCTACTTTACTTATTAAGTAGAGGATATTTTAAAAAAACATATATATTATTATCTCTGGCCTTGCACTATTTTATCTGTGCAGGCAATTGACTTACACCGCGCATTACCTGGCGCAACGACGCCCGCTGAGGCCAAAGAGAGTTCGGCTCGGCGCAACCACGGGGAGATTTGCCCTTCTTTTTTCCTTTCTCCCTCTATAGTATTTAATTAAGCAGGTCCACCACACTTTCTCTAATGGTTTATCTTGCATGCACTTCTTATGATGCAATGAGTACCAGTACTATAGATGAGCCACGAGCTAGCCTACCTAGTGACTCCCGTGTGAAGCTACATGGTCACTTTGGGGCAGTTCTCTCACTCCTATGACTACATCCGGATCAAGTGCTATTCTTCCTTATGAACAGTATGAATTATTTGTGCCATCATATTTTCTGTTGGTTTGCACTCTGGTGTGTATGCAGACAATTGTTCGGCCTATTTGACGCCACATTTGGGACTCGGACCACCCTGCGAATTCAGGCTGTCACGCCGATGCCCCGCATCGACATTGGCTTCGACGCCAGGCTACATCTCTTTAAAAAAATATTTTGCATAAATTAATTATGCGAGGATTTTTCATATATTTATATTATTATTTTTTGGACTGCACTATTTTACATGTGTAGGTAATCGACTTCGATTGCGTCACACCGCCACTTCGGCAAGCCGACGATGTCGTCCCAATCGGCATAAATCGGCTCGCGTCATCACCCTGTTGGTCGAATTGCCAGACCGACATGTTCGGTTGCCTCGGGGACCTCGGCATCGCTGAGAGAGCTCTACCTCATTGAGTGTTCGGCGAACGGGCCCTTGAGTGTTCAGCACACGGGCCATATTTCTTTAATTACTCACTTTGCATAAATTATTGATCATGCAACTTTTTTAATTTATTACTATTATCTCCGCCTTGCACTATTTTCTGTGCACAGGTAAATGATTCGGATTGGGCAGCGCTGTCACCTTGGCGTACCGACGTACCACGTCACCTCGGCTAGATCGGGGGCTTCGTCATCACTTCATTAACCCACGCCGGGGACTTCGGCGTCATACTGCCGGCCTGCTCTGTCGCCTCGGCCGGACTGGGGGTTTCACCTCGCCACATCGGCCGTCCTATGCCGCCACTTTGGAATGCCGAGCTCTTCGCTCCACCACCTCGGGACCAGCTTGGGGGCTGGGACCTCGTCCCGCCGCAAGCCCGGCATGCGTCATCACCACCGAGCACATTAACCAGCTAAGTCGCTTTCATGCTCAAATTTTTTAATTTGTTCGGTTCGACCAAACTTTATATTTATGTTAAACAAAAAACTTAGTTTGTTAAAAACGTTATTTGTTAAAAATACTTCCTTTACCCAAGTTAACTGTGGGCTCTTAAATTTGTACGAGTCGTTCTATAATAATTGTTTTCTTCCTAGTCGTTGCAAAGTCTTTCTCTACCACTCCTTTCTCGACTCGAGTGTGTGGTCAATAGCTGGATAGCCTGTTTTCTCTCTAATGCCGCTCGAGTTTAGTTCGCTAAACTGGCCTAACGAGCAGTACTCCGCTTTCGGGATAGGAGGTTGCAGCCGTAGGCTAACCCGCTTGAAGTCTTGAGATCGGATGTGTCATATTAATGCACGACAGAAGCACAAAAATAAGACCAATTTTCGGATTGGCACCAAATGACTTGATTTAGTTCGGGCGTAAAGTTTTTACTGAAGTTTTTTGGTTTTCCAAGCGTATGGCACTTTTAAACTATTTTGTGTGTTTTCAGCATAAGTCTCGCAGTGCAATGCCGGACACCTTTAGAGATTCGGCAAAAACATTCTCGGATATTGCTATATATGCATCGGTTTCGAATTGTGTCTTCGGTCAATAGTTGGGTTGCCCGGCTTCTATGCTTGCCTCCTACGTTCCGCTTTGTTCGGCTAGGTGTGCAAAAGGAGAACCACTGCGATTGTGCTTCCAACTCGAATGGTTAAGCACCTCAGTGGAGAAAGCCGAAAACTGACTGTCACAATGCGCGTAAACTGGTCAGCGGTCCGATGACTGTGTCAAACTATAAGATCGATGGAGGTCACCTCGTGTTAAACGATGGGCCGTTCATAACATTGGCCGAAGTGTTAACGACTTGACCTCGAATGACGCCGAACACTAACCGGGGGCTAGTTACTGGCCTCCCAACTTTAAGCTCATATGACTAAGTGAAAGTTATAAAGCCCGCATATCTGATTGCCTTGTTTTCTCTAACACAACCGCCTCTGGGCACCGAGACGTCGGCTAAGGGTTGTTTTGTTATTGCAGAAACACCCTGCGTAGCATCTACAAAGGGGTGGAAGCCGACGATGGGTCACTTTCAAATAATAAACGGTCACAACGGAGTAAAAATAAATATATATCATCAGCGTTCGTATTCATTAGACAAGCGCTGCCTTTCATAATTATCATTATAAAGCCATAAATATGCATCAATTTGACTTAAAATTTTGGCCAAGCTGGGTTGCCTGGCTCCTGTGATTACCCCTATGTTCCCGATTGTTCGGCTAAGAGGTAAAGGGAGCACCTCTGTGATTGTTACTTCCGGGTCACCCGTGTTAGTACCTCAGACTGGGTGAAGCCGAAAGCTAGCCATCTTAAAGAATATAATTGGTCGGCAATGACGGAAGTGAAAATTTAGGTTCACTAAAAACCACAGAGTTCGGGAACTTTCCCCAAACTAAATCCTCAATATTTTCCTCCCACATTGCTCGGAGGTGAGGTTTCATGATCATGATCAGCATGAAAACCCAAAGAAAGGAACCGATAGTGGGACTATTTTCTTTGTAAGATAATTCTTACGTTAAAAAGTAATATAGCATGTCTCTCCGCGTACCTTTGTTCATAAAACCGTATGATCGGATTGCCTTGTTTGCCATAAATCTTTGCCCTCATAAAGGCTTTATAAAATTGGACAAACACTCTCTGGCTACTGGCCGAGGAGGTTGAAGCCGATAGTCGGTCAACAAAGTTTGGTACAATGCGGATCCGAGCATTAATGATGTAAAGTACTTGGATACATAGGATCATAAATTGCGAGTAAAAGTCGATTTATTGCAGCCCATCTTTTAAAGAGCAAGGGGCACAATCTCGCTGAAACAACCGAGCAACTGACATAACGCTCTCATAATTCCCAAGTGGCATCGATTTCCTATCTATTAAGCCCCTTGGGGCGACCTTGGCGAGCCCAGCTTTCGATGTCTTCAGACTGCAGGTGTGAGAGCGAGTTGTTAGAGTTTGTTGCTATCATCATCTAGCTAACATGATGTGACTGTGAATACTAAATTAGGCTATAAGCGGTCTTGACATCGATCAGCGCCGTAATTAAAAACTCCTTCATCTTGGTTAGCAGATACTGGTAGATAGAGCCTCCGTCCACGTTAACCCATTGTGGACTAGTTCTCGAATTAGGCCAAATCATGGAGTTGCAACTGAAAGTCATCTAAGTCACTTACAGGATGGCGCAGCAAAGCTCATACTACTCTAGTTTGAAGTTTTGAACTACATTGCTAGCTAGCTACCAATGTGATGGCCATTGCCCGACGCTGCCATCACCAATTAAACTGACTATTGTGTATAGACGCCAGAGATGCCTACTAATTTTCACGTTGATAATCGTTTGCATCTTGAGATGAGTACGTCATTGTTTGGAAAATAAATAGTGCATTCGTCACCTTAGCCTTACCATTAATTGATGGGAGCTACCTTTGGACAAGCTGAGTCTGACAAATACATCGTGCCCGCAACGAACCTACGCAGCTAGTTGACCTAAACAAATCACGCCAATCAGGGCAACGAACCTTGTTATTACTTTTTTCAATGACCCTCGCTCACAATGTTATCATCCCACATCCAATTCCGCCCAGATACGCTTATCTAGTAAGAGCATCTCTAGTAGACCCCGTAAAAAGCAGCAACCCGCAAAATAACCGCCAAAATACGGGTCGACGCGGAAAATTCTGCCCGAACAGACCCCGCAAACGCGTCCGACCCGTAAAAGTTTTTGCGGGGCGCGGCAAAAGTTTGCCCTCAACCTTTAGATTCACGGGGTGGGAGGCCGACCCGAGCTCGCCCCTTATCCGCGGCGAGATTTGGCGCGAGGGAAATTTCCGCGCGGCTGTTCCCGCTCCACCCCCTCCTCGGCCGCCATTACCCCGCCTCCGCGCACTCCTGTCCATCTTCCCCGCCATTCTTCGCCGCCATGGAAGCCTCCCAGCCGTCCCCCGTCACCGTGGAGGTCGTGCACGCGCAATCCCCTCCGGCGAATCTCGTCGCCGGCCATGTTCGCCCCCGCCGTCGCCCAAGGCCCCAACGCGCCTGTCCGCAAGCGGCAGGGCAACGTTGTCGTGCAGGGCGGCAATCCGGCTGGCCCCGGCGAAAAGGCACATGCGCCGGGCGCCGCCGCCGCTGCGCGATCTGCCTGGCCGCCGGCGGAGAAGGTGAGCAAGGTTTCGGGCATGAAGCGGAAGAAGGTCCCTACGAAAAGGCTGGCGCCTTCGTCCACTCCCTCCGCCTCGGCGAGATGTTCCCTGACGATGCCGTCCAACGGCATTGCTTCCGCCGCTAGCGAGGTGTTCGACGAAATGGCCGCAAGGTATGCATCTTCGATCTCTTGTTCTTGCTTCGCTTTTCGGCATTGTGGTAGTTCTTGACTTGATGTCGCTCAATGTAGCGGTGGTTCGAACAATGCCACTGCCGAGTTCGTGAACTTGTTGGACACCAACGCCGGCGACATCGATAGGGCCCCGTTCGCTGATTTCGATTACAATGAAATGGAGGGTGGCGTGGAGGAGGTAGATGAGGGGGCGTATGAGGAAGCGCAAGCAAAAAAAGCGTGCGATCGAAGAACTACACGATCTTGGAAGATCAAATCTTGATCAAGGCTTGGAGTGTGGTGTGTCTTGATGCTTGCACGGGTACATCTCAAACCTCCAAGAGATATTGGCAAAGAATCGAAGATCAATACTTGCGCATGATGGCCAAGCATCCCAATAGGACACCACGGACCTTTCGGTCACTCCAGAGGCGTTGGGACATGATCAAGCCGATTTGCAACCGTTGCGCAGCTTGCTTGGAACAAGTACGCAATGCATCTCCAAGTGGAACCGTGGAATCCGACTATGTGAGTTCGTTTTCACGTCCCAAGTTGTGCACATCATTTTGCATCATATGTAGTGATTGCATCATTTGACTTTGTTTAAATTGTGTAGGACAAAATTGCCCAACAAAGATACAAAGAC
>JAAAXO010000100.1:0-20638 GCA_011799875.1 Thinopyrum elongatum | reverse complement strand
GGAATCCGACTATGTGAGTTCGTTTTCACGTCCCAAGTTGTGCAACATCATTTTGCATCATATGTGTGATTGCAATCATTTGACTTTGTTTAAATTGTGTAGGACAAATTGCCCAACAAAGATACAAAGACATGGAGCTTCCGAAATGCAATTTTTTTAAGCTAGAGCATTGTTGGGACATGCTCAAGATTGCGAGAAGTGGAAGTTGATTGACAAGGAATCCCCCCGAAGAGAGGTTCACTTACCAACATGGAAAGAAGTGAAGATGATGATGGCCCAAGAAACTTGAACAAGCCAATGGTGACAAGAAGACATGTAAAGATCAAGAGGGAACACGAAGCATCGAGCTTGCGGGACAAGATAGATGCCAGTGTGCCAATCAAATGAGTTGATGTTAGCGAAGACATTGGAGACAAAGAAAGAGTTGGCCGAGAAGAAAGCATGGGAGAAGCAGAGAATGGCAATTGCTCAAGACGGGGTTGCGCAAGGCGGCCATTGAGGAGAGAAGAGCACGTGCCGCCGAGAACAAAGCCATGTCCAAGCTTCTTGCCGAAGAGAATAGGATTATGACATTGAACCGCAATGACATGGACGACATCACCAAAGAGTTGCATGATATGGCAAGGAGGGACATCTTGAAGAGGAGGATGCTTGCGTCGACCGGCGCGTGTTACAGTGCCGGCGATGGTTTCTCACCGAGTCACCGATGCATTCAGCAAGCCCGCCGGTGACTCGGTGCCGGAGTGGGAACAAGTGCCGGCGATGGATTCCAGGGCGGCGATGACCTCGATGGAGGTGGTGCGGAGTGAAGAGCGACCAAGATGATCAAGGATGTGGTCGTCGGTTTTGCAAGCCTTTTGCGTTTGTCCTACAAGACTATGCTTTTATTTGCGCGCGAACTATGTTTTAGCGTCTAAATTTGAACTCATTTGTCGGAATCACTGTCAAATTCGCTTATTGGGGGTTTTCGGTTTGCGGGTCGACGCGGCAGTGCCCGAGCAGACCCGGGGTAGCCGACCCGTAAAAAAGCATCTTCTGCGAATATCCTTTTATACCGGTCTGTTTGCAGGGTCCGCCTCTGCGGCCGCCCGCGCCGGCCCGCAAAGCCCATTTTCCGCGAACTGCAAATGTGTTTTGCGGGTCGGCGTTATACGGGGTCTGTTAGAGATGCTCTAAGGTCATCACAAGGAGCTCAACTGCTGCTCCCGATGGTGGTTCGCGCTGTCCATCCAACTCAAGAGGTTGGTGAGGCAGTTCAAGTGTATTATGTCTCTTTTTTCACAGCTTGCTTGCAAAAATGTCTTATATGTTGGGACGGAGGGAATAGCTAATTAAGTGTGTTATTTGTCTTTCTTGTCCCCCCCCCCCCACCCCTCTTCTGCTTAAATTTAATATTACCTTTATTATTACAGCAAAATTAGCTAACGACAACGGCAATGGTGCTAGATGCATTTGCGTCCTACCTGGTGGACATGCTCCTCTGCCTACATTGACAAGATGGGTGGCAAGCTCTGGGACCTCAAGAACTTCCTCGTTAATGCCGATAGGAGGAACATCACCGATGAAAGCGTCCAAGAATGGGTGGGGCAGCTCAAACGTGCCATGTACGAAGCTACCAACATCCTTGACCTCTGCCATCTCAAGGCCTTTGAGCATGGGCCATCTACCTTAAAATGCAGGGTGTATCAATCACTTGCTCTTATGCATGTAGAATCCCTCACATGCTCGTGAAATCCGTACCACCATCAAGAATCTCAACCAGAGGCTTGACTCCATTAAGGAGCATAGCGCTACTTTTAACTTCATCAATCTCGGATCCTACGAGAATAATCATAACAGCAAAGTGATGCCTCTCTTCATGGTGGTTACATCACGGGACTTCGACCGGTCCAGTCACTAGTAGAAAAACTACTTTACGTGAGATACATTAGTCCCGGTTTGTAAACGGACCGGCACTAATGTGACCATTAGTGCCGGTTCCAACGGCTAGGCGGGCGGGCATCATTAGTCCCGGTTCATGTTGAACCTTTAGTACCGGTTCGTGCCACGAACCGGGACTAAAGGGCCTGGTGGCTAGCACGAACCGGTACTAGAAGCTCACATTTAGACCCGGTTTGTGTCATGAACTGGGACTAAAGGTTTTCCTATATAAACCCTTCGTCCAGCCCGCGATCGAGCTCTCTGTTCTTCCCCTTTCCTCTCCTCTTTGTTCTTCCCCAAAGCTCGAGCTCATCCTTCATTTTGCCCAAAATTTGTCGAGATTTGAAGGCCCCCCATCCATCCAAGTGATCACAAAGGTTAGCAACTTTGTCCTTTTATCTCTCATTGCTCGATATTAGCTCTTGCAATGCTCTATAAGTATAGTGATTTGTGGGTTTTAGTTTGGGAGTAATTATATGTGTTAGTTTATTTGATTTATATGCAATTTGAGCTCAAATTAACCTTAGTTTGCATATAAGGTGTGTTTACTTAGTGCCTTCCCGTCCCCGTCCTAACCACCGTCGATCGCCCCGCACCGTCCCGTCGCCGGCACTACCTTGGTGAGCCTCTTGTTCTTATCTTTTTTATAAAAAAAAAATCATGTTTGTGTGATTTAGATATATAGTTACTTGTATATTTTCTTACCCGTACGTTGTTTGTTATACATAGTGGCATGGTTTTAATATCCGTCCCCGTCGGTCCTCGTCCGGTTTATGATTCGGATGTGGTATATTCTCTTTTATAACTATTTGTTGCATTTCGAGTTTATGACAAATTATGTCCATCAAGTTGACATAGATATTTTTATCTAGTAGGTATGTGAACCGAGATTCCAACCGACCCTCTTGTCGAGAGGTTAAATTAGTTGAAAAAAAAATGAGTATTTGAAATAAAAATGGAAAAGATTGAAGAAGAGAAGATGAAATGGAGTTGTATGTTGCCGATGTCGTCGATGATCACAAGATCAGATGGAGAAATTGCGCTTGAAGATTAGAAAGATTAGAAATATGCCTGATAGTGAGGCTTGGTATCATTATGCTGTTCGATCAATTCTTACCTTAGTTGCGATCTTGATCGCATTTGTTATTGCATTTAAATGCTTTAGCTAAGAGTTTGTAGTTGTTTTATGAGAATAAGTGTGTATGAACTTTTATTAATTTGGTCTTTTCGGTGTTTGTAATGAAGATGAGCCGGCAATGGATGTACGATGACCGATGCTCTCCCTAGTTCATTAAAGCGTGCTACTTTTCTGATTGCGGCTGAGGCAAACAAGCGGGCGGATTGGTTTTATGTGTTGTCCATTGTTGTCTGTAAGAATGATCAGAATTACTCTAAGTCAGAAACCATTCATGTCCACCTGTTTGAGTCCGGTTTATGCCCCACTATATGTTTGGATCAAGCACGGAGAAAGAGGGGTTATGTGGAAGACAATGAAGAAGAAGAGGACGACGACAGCTATCCTAGCCATGGGTTCCCTGAATACGATGGTACAACATGCGGGAAGAAGCTGAGTCGGCAATGCGGGGAAAGCTGAAGAAGAGGCCATAGATGCCCGCTGATGATCTTGGTCGGCCATTGCCGATGCAAGAGAAACTGCGCAACTGAAAAGGAGAGGCTGAAGTTGCACGCACGTTAGAGGATCACAAGAATTATTGTACCCAATTGCGGAGCTGACAAAAAAAGCTGGGCACCACCGGAATTGCTGCATGGAAGGCAGAGAATGGTGTATCACTGACAAGGGATTTGAAAAGTTGCTGATAATGTTTAAAGAAGATGCTTCCAAAGACAACGAATTGCCCGACAGTACGTCAAAGCAAAGAAGGCTGTCTGCACTCTAGGATTAGAGGTGCAGAAGATACATGCATGCCCTAATGACTGCATCCTCTACCGCGTGAGTATGAGGATTGAATGCATGCCCGGTATGCGTGCAATGCGCTATAAGATCAGCCGCGATGACCCTCGTGATGTTGAGGGCGAGCGCCCTCGGAAGAAGATTCCTGCCAAGGTGATGTGGTATGCTCCTATAATACCACGGTTGAAACGTTTGTTCCAAAACAAAGAGCATGCCGAGTTGATGCGATGGCACAGAGAAGAACGTAAGAAAGACGGGAAGCTGAGAGTACCCGCTGACGGGTCGCAGTGGAGAAAAATCGAGAGAAGGTGGCGGGACTTTGCAGATGACGCAAGGAACGTATGGTTTGGTCTAAGCGCAGATGGCATTAATCCTTTTGGGGAGCAGAGCAGCAATCATAGCACCTGGCCTGTGACTCTATGTATGTATAACCTTCCTCCTTGGTTGTGCATGAAGCGGAAGTACATTATGATGCCAGTGCTCATCAGAGGCCCTAAGCAACCCGGCAACGACATTGATGTGTACCTAAGGCCATTAGTTTAAGAACTCTTACAGCTGTGGAATGAAAAAGGTGGACGTGCGTGGGATGAGCACGGACAGGAGGAATTTGACCTACATGCGTCGCTGTTTGTGACCATCAATGATTGACCTGCTCTCAGTAACCTTTCAGGACAGACTAACAAGGGATACCGCGCATGCACGCACTGTTTGGATGATACCGGCAGTATATATTTGGATAATTGTAAGAAGAATGTGTACCTGGGACATCGTCGATTTCTTCCGAGCAGGCATCCCGTAAGAAAGAAAGGCAAGCATTTCAAAGGTGAGGCAGACACCGGAAGAAGCCTCGCCACCGTACTGGTGATGATGTACTGATATGTCAAGGATTTAAAAGTAATCTTTGGAAAGGGTCCTGGCGGACAATCTTCTCTGAATGACGCTGACGGACGCGCACCCATGTGGAAGAACAAATCTATATTTTGGGACCTACCCTATTGGAAAAACCTAGAGGTCCGCTCTGCAATCGACGTGATGCACGTGATGAAAGAATCTTGTGTGTGAACCTCTAGGCTTCTTGGGCATGTATGGAAGAAAAAGATACACCGGAGGCACGGGAGGACCAGCAACGTATGCACGGAAAAGACGGCATACATCAGGGTCGTGCCAGCTACGCTCTTACCAAAGAAGAGAAGGAAATCTTCTTTGAATGCCTGCTCAGTATGAATGTCCCGTCTGGCTTCTCGTTGAATATAAAGGGAATAATAAATATGGCCAAGAAAAAGTTCCAGAACCTAAAGTCTCATGACTGCCACATGATTATGACGCAACTGCTTTCGGTTGCATTGAGGGGGCTTCTACCGGAAAACGTTTGATTAGCCATTGTGAAGCTTTGTGCATTCCTCAATGCAATCCCTCAGAAGGTAATCGATCCAGAAATCATACCAAAGTTAGAGAATGATTTGACGCAATGTCTTGTCAGTTTCGAGTTGGTGTTCTTACCATCCTTCTTCAATATCATGACGCACGTCCTAGTTCACCTAGTCGAAGAGATTGCCATTTTGGGTCCTGTATTTCTACACAATATGTTCCCCTTTGAGAGGTTCATGGGAGTCTTAAAGAAATATGTTCATAACCGTGCTAGGCCAGAAGGAAGCATCTCCAAGGGCCATGAAAATGAGGAGGTCATTGGGGGCAGACTGGGTGGAAAAGGCACGCTGGACCGAAAGCAATAATATGTATGGACGGGCATTCTCTCACTGAAGCACACTACATAGTTCTACAAAATACCTCCTTGGTGGCTCCATATATCGAGGAACACAAGAATATTCTACGCTCCAAACACCCGAAGCAGTCTGACGACTGGATTACACGTGAACAAACAGGGACTTTCGCCGGTTGGTTGCAGACACGTCTCATGCATGATGACGCTGTTGAAGATGAGATGTACTTGCTGTCCAAGTTACCATCTTCGAATATATTGACTTTTAAAGGGTACGAGATAAATGGGAATAAATTTTACACGATCACCCAAGATCAAAAAAGCACCAACCAAAACAGTGGTGTTCGCTTCGATGCAGCAACCAAGAGGGGATAGGACACATATTATTATTACATAGTGGACATATGGGAACTTGACTATGGACGGGATTTGAAGGTCCCTTTGTTTCGGTGCAAATGGGTCAATCTGACAGGAGGCGGGGTAACGGATGTCGGTGTCAAAACCGGCAGATCTCGTAGTGGGGATCCTAAGCTAGGCGTCTTGGAGCGATAGTAACATGGACACAGGATTTTTACCAGGTTCGGGCTCTCTCAAGGAGATAATACCCTACGTCCTGCTTTTGATTGTATTGATACGAGGATAGTACATAGTACAGGTATCTACCACGAGATTGTAGAAATGAATATTAGATGTTCTATTGACTAGCCTGGCCTTGGTTTATATAACACACCAGAGGCCTAGGGTTTAGAGGAGTCCTTGTCTTGGGCGCCAAGTCTTGTGGAATTCTCCTTGTATGCGGCATGGGCTGCCTGAAGTGGCCCATAAGTGAACCGCCATGGAGGTCCTCGGCCCGATCCAACTGGTCGGGAGACGGCGTGGTGAGTACCCCTTAGTCCAGGACACCATCAGTAGCCCCCTGAACCAGTCTTCAAGTTGGGGACGTTCCTCGGTTCTTCCGAACTGTTCTTCATATTCGGACACCGGTCTTGAATACTGGTTCAACAAATCTTTCCCATCTTTGATTGAGGATCGCCGAGCTGAATCCGAAGAGTGCACACGTCGGGCATCCGAGGAGCCCTTTAAGTTTTCGGCCTTTATCAATGCCTTGTTATTTTTACGCCATACATCAGGTTCGAAGTGTTTTCCATGCGGCGGTGTCCTCTTGCGTCTGAGCTCCAACGCCAGATTGTATCCGAGCTCCGATGCCGGACCGCATTCGAGATGTCCCTTTGCAGCCGAGTTCCAACGCCGGACTACATCCAAGCTCCAACGCCGGATAGTATCAGAGCTCCAATGCCGGACAGTACCCGAGCTCCAACGCCGGACGGTACCCGAGCTCCAACGCCGGACTGTATTCGAGCTCCAACGCCGGACTGTATCCGAGGTGTCATAGATCACCTTGGCTTGAAAAAGTCATAGGAGTTTAGCCAAGCTCAATGCGGGAAAATGCCCTCTATGGAGCCAACCATTTGTATCCGAGCTTTATGCCGGCCTACATACGAGGTGGTGCAATTTTTTTGCTGACGAGATGTATAGCCAGTAGCTCTCTAGGTGCGTGTCGGCCTAAAATCCAAGATGCACATTAGAGGAGATAGTGATTGGCGGACGGGCCCTTGAGAGAGGGTCTCGAGAAGTCGCCATAATATATTAGGTTGATACCGGATAGGTTCCAGATGGGACCTATTATTGTCCGAAGACGCGTTTGCCCATAGTTCGGTCAAGCCGAACACTGAGCACTTTGAATTTTCTGCATTGAATAGGCAATGCAGTACCCCGAGCCACTGGTTGGGTGGCAACACAGATCAGGGGATCGATGTGCCCCTTTAATATTTATAAATAATGAGCGTGAAGCCCAGTAGCCCCCGAGCCTTAATGTAGGCAGAAGCTTTTTGTCCTACCATGGACCGAGGAGTAGGGGCCTTGGGCCAAGAGCACTATTTGGGTATGTACGCATACATGCTGGCTGCTAGCACGAGTATCCACATACGTATGCATATGGATAGAAATACGTGATACACATACGTACCCACCGAGTGGTTGCATGCGTGCACTTAGGAAATGACAGGCAACCTTTGCATACATCCTCATTCTCCGAGTCCAGAAGCACCTGAAGCCAGTCTCTTCCAGTGTCCCTAAAAGATTTCTCTCTAGGCAAGCCCATTCCTTCCTCATGGCATCTCGTAGAGCCCTGCTAGCTCTTTGAATATGCATGCCATCACTGCATCCTCTCCATTGCCGCAAATACTGCTGGTCGCGTCTAGTTCAATTGTTCTCTTGAATTAATTGTTCTTTGTGGCCAGGGTATTAATTAGGAGCTACACTCCATCCAAAAATCCTAATTTTGTCACGCACCTTGGCTTTCCATATGAGATCCCAGATGCTACCTGCGATCACTCGCATCTCACGACCAACTTGAAGGGTTTGGGTGATCATTTTGGAGGGAAGAAGATGCCAATTTATAAGCACTTCCGACCGAAAAGAGCCCATTCTTCTCAGGGTGCCATACACACACTACCGAGGAGAGGACACTGTCAAGGCTGTCGATCTCATCGATAGCAGTTGTCTTCCTAGTTGCATTGCTATGTGTGAGGCTCTAACTAGATAATGTCAGTTGGGTCACTATTAAATTCCTTGTGATGTTTTGCTGAAATTACTTGGAAAGAAAGGCAATTGCTAAGAAAAACATTGTGTCCCCATTTTGTGCAGGCAATGGCTGCAAATTGATGATGAAGCACAATTTGAAAGTCGGATCGGCAAATTGTTTCTCAATTTTTTTTCTTGTGCTTGACAAAGAGAATGTTGTGTATTTTATTTTAAATAAAAGTATGTTTTCCTTGTGTTTGTGATTTTTTTCTAAATGTTGACATATTAAAAAATTGCTCACGAACTTCAAAACAATGTTCACGAGTTTCAAAAACCGTTTGCTGATACAAAAATATTCACGATTTTGTAAAGCTATGTTCGCATATTCAAAAAATGTTCAAGGATTCATGAAAAATGGTTGGGAAAACGAAAAAATGTTCACATATTGAAAAATGTTTGTGAATGTTAAAACAAATTAGCGAATAGAAAAAAAGCTCACGGTTTTTTAATAAAATGTGGGCAACGCTCAAAAAATGTTTCTTAATTTCTATAAATTGTACCGAAATTTTGAAAAAAGGGTCTTCAATTCTAAAGTGTTCGCTGACTGAGAAAAAAGTTCATCATGAGTTTCTGGAAAATGTGAATAATTTCAATAAAATGTTTGTGAATTTGTAAAACAATGTTCAATATTGCCAGAAAATCTTTACAATGTTCAATGTTTCATCATAAAGGCAGTCTGCCTTGTTCTTGTTGTTCAGTTGGCATGGGCCTTGTAGTCTAATTTTTGGTTTCGATCAATGGAAGTTGGAAAATAATGCGATTCAGCAGCACTGGAATGATTATCTTGGTTCTGGTTGGAAACTGAATATCTGTCGTGTCTTTTGTAGTAACATTACCCACTTGCAATGCCTCCACTAGTATGGATGATTTGAACAACTAATTTTTCTGCAGTGCTATATACATGTCGTATATGTGATCTGATAATACTTTTGTACTGTACCAGTAAGTAATAACGTTTCATCCAAATTAAACTTTACCGGGCATATACTGGATGGATAGCTCATGCATGGTTTGTTTCTCCAGCTCTCTTGCTAAATGGATGGCTCATGGTTTTGTGTAGCCGAAATTTTGAAGAAAATTGGGTACCCTATTTGATTCTGAACATTCAGATAAAACTAACACATGCTTCATAACCCGGAAAATCTATGGTCTCTGTTGTTATGCAAGATAAGCTGTCTTCATGTATGTCCGTCTTTTGTCGGTCTAGTTCTTCAGTGTCCCAGTGTAAATTTACTTGAGAAGTTCATGATAAAGCCAAAGTTTGTCAGATGTCGCTATTAAATATTTTTCCAAGTTGAGCTGTAAGATGCCACTCCTGGAATAAGCGACTCTTAAAAGGCAAGTTTAGGACAACTTGTATTGCACAACTGAACTATACATTGGTAAAGATTTTGCTAAAAAAAGATGTGTTGTTTCCCACTATCTGCAACAAGAGCGAGGGCCAAGTGCAAAAAGTAGTGTATGTGTGGTAATATAGGAGCTCAATTAATTTCTATCAAGTAAAGTGCTCCATTTGTCAAACCTCCGTATTATTTACGGAATTTATCTTTTTTGTTGTTCTCTTTGTGTATTTCACTTTTGACTGAATTTTTAGCAATGTACACCCACATATGTGTGTGAACATTCATAATTTTTTCGTCAAAAAAAGTTGACACAGTCTAAATATTAATATTCGTCAAACTGGTTATCATGGTAGCATTTGAGTGATGGTATACCTGATATTCTTCCCTGACCTGGACTGGGTGGGAAAATTCTGATACAGAGAGAGAGAGAGCGAAACGTGGCCTCCCGCTCGCTGTCCCTGCAAAAAAACTGCGCCTGTGGCAGACTTGCCAGTCCTCAGCTTGGAGGTGGCAATCGGTTTGGCGTTTTAGCTTTACAGTATTCCGAGCAGCGGGGCCGGATTGTAGTGCTTTCATGGGTACATCGCCCGAAATATTAATCCTCGGCATATTTTCTTCACGAAACTGCACCGATCTCGTGCCGGATTCTTTAATTGCACAAGGATTGTCCCTCATCGCAGATTTTTTTAATATTATATTTGTATAACACACTTAGTGATAATATATAACCTAAATAAAAAATATTCAACCTTATATGGCCAGTCGGCCTACCTTGCGCCGAATAGGTCTTTCGGTCTACGCCGAAGCCGAAAAGTCCCTTTCTTCGCTGTCTCTGCCCAGCCGCTCCCAAGCAAGTTTTGCCGAAGTTGTCCAGGCTTCCCCATAGACCTCAGAACCGAAGTGCAGGAATCGCCTGGCACTGCAAGCATCTGGAGCCACGGAGCCCCCCTTGTTCTTTCTCATCTTGAATGGCGAAGCTCTCATGGCGCCCGTAAACCGCAGCGTCTGATTGTCCACCGGTAGCCTACAGTCTCTCTCACCATGTCCTATATGCCCTCAATACATACAAAAGCGGGGAGCCCTCTCATACTTCACCTCTAAATCCATCCACTCATCCTCACCTAGCTCTCTAGTACTAATCTCACGCAGGAGATTTGTGTTTACATTATGTTCCACACGCACACGAAGAAACTCAGAAAAAATTTGGCCATTCCTATCAGCATCTACCCTCAGAACCTTACCCAAGAGGGCACCTAACTTCCATCCTATCTCCTCCGTGAGCATCAGTGGCGGGACGTCATATATGCGAGCCCAAATCGGCATGACATTCACCACCACATCTGAAGATTTGCCCTGTCCATCAAAGGGAACAATGAGAAAGGAATCCTTGCGGTGTGTCCAAGGGCTGCTCTCCAGCACATGTCGACGGTCGCCCTCATGCTCAAATTCGAGCATAAAGCGATTGTTATGGAGGGGGGTGTAGATGAGCCGACCACGTAGTCCCCATTTGCTCTTCAGCTCGCCAAACAGCCCCACCGTGCTGAATGGGAGGACGGAGAAGAAGTAGCCCATGGCCAGCCACCGCATGCGCATGGCCGCCCATGCTCTTGACAGGTCCAACTCCACTTTTGCCGAGCCCTGGTTCATCACCGCCCTGGCTTGCAGGTGCGGTTGGGGCGGCGGGGCGTCCCCTCGGCCTCCATGTGAAGAGGAGCCCCTCTCCAGCGGCCTGCTTCCGATTCCGCTGCCATTCGAGGCGACGACCTCCAGCTTGCTCTCGGTGGCCGCTTTCTTCATCTTACGATCCGTTGTGTTCTCCATGGTGTGGCAGCGAGGAAGTGGTGAGCAGGGTTGCAAATGTGGTGTGGATTCTGCCTTTAGTCTGCTGGTATTTATATTCCAAAAACTATAATCTTCGATAGTCTCAGGATCATCCATGATTGATATATGCCTTTGATTTGTGTCAGGAGGATCCCCCGTTTGGGAAGAGGTGCTCTGCTCCACATCACTCGCCCGATTCGTGCCTCCTGCAACCTCGATCTCCACCCCTCCAATAATTTCATTGAATGCTTTTCCAACATATATAGCTTTATCTGCACAAGTTTTCTCACTCATTGCGCATGTGCAAGTTCTGTTCCTCTGCATTTTAGTTTTAGCATTCGCTGTACAAAAATATTATTCACCCTGCAAAAAAATGTATTTGTTCATAAGCTTCTTAGAACACTTTGTATTGTTACCAAGCAACTATCTACCAGCAGTAGCTACTCATTTCCATATGCTCTAATCGGTATCTACGTATTTTTATACTCACTCTATCAGTGCTTGGTTTGAACTCGCTCTTTGCGCCATGGGCGCAACGGGTCATCTAGTATGAATAAAAGGCGGTAGTAGTTGCATCAAGTTCAGGAGATGAAAACAATGAACAGGTTGTACATCGAGCACCTGGACGCCGGCGGATGCTGCACTTCTCGGCGGAGTCCACGGACGGCATTGTAAAGCTCTTGCACGCCGACGAAGGGTGCAGCTCATGTCCCCCGTGCCGGCGGAAGGGGACATGTCGGATTGAGGGAGGGTGTTTGCCACTGCGGTCAAAGTAATGGAGGACTTCCTCTTGCGTAAAAAAAGGGAGGTGCTTTACGTCGTGACTGGGAGCAGGTTTTTAATGATTAAATGGTCAAGAAACTAAATGCACAAGAGCTCAACATGCAGTATACTTGAGCTATGAAGATATGCCTACTTATCTGAAAGCAGTGCTCTTTCTATACTCTCTACTCTACAAAATAAAAAAGTTAAAAAAATGTGCATCAAGTGTTGCCATGTGGATTAGCGACGGATTTGTTCATGGAAACTCTAATGATTTAGAAAGAATTGGGAGGAAAATTAATACAAGAGATGATATCTAGGAACCTTATAGAGCCAGATATAAAATTTGATGTTAATCAATCGTGTGTTGCAGTATGCATGATATGTTCGATCATTTGCTCAATATATGACTAAAGATGAAGAACTCGTGCTAAGACGGAGAGGGGGACAATGGTAATCTTACTAAACTTTCATCAGAAAAAAGTTTCTTCGGTTGTCTAAGCAAACCGATCAACTTACAATCAGTGAACTTGACTGGAACCCATCGTTACAGAAGTACCAATCATTGAGAACACTAATCTCAACTAGTCAGATCAAGATAAAGCCCGGGATTCATGCCTTACTTTTTCGGTCTGAGGACTCTACATATAGGAATTGGCAGATGCTCGGCGGGCATTGGTGAATCACGCATCAGCTCAAGCCCTGAGATTATTGGCATACTTGATACTGATATATCGTACTTCCAGGAACATTGCAAGATGAAAATTATTGCAATTCTACCTTGGTGGATGTTGAAAAAATTTGGTCGATCTTCCTCATTAGCATGTGAAGCTTGGCCCTGAGGTTGACTCAATCTTCCCCCACGTGAGTATGATACCTCGAGAGGTTCCGTGGGCTCACAAGTATGAGGACATTTAGATGGGTTTCGAGCCCACAATGGATGGATTGGTGCAGTTTGATGAGTTGGGGCCTCTTCAACTGAGATTTCTGGAATTAATTCAGGTGGAGAATGTATCCACTGCCTCGTTTGCTGCCAATGCTAGGTTGGTGAGGAAGATTGCATTTATTGACCTTGTTTGGTATGCACCAGTAGACTAGGAGATGATGGATTGGCAAGGGAAGAAAAGAAGGGGGTCTGAGGAAGAGCAGAGACGAATCAAAGAATGTGTTTTGATGAACTCCGCCCTCCACCAAGTGTAGAAAATGTGTTTCGATGGGTATTTTGGCCTGCAACTCCGAGGTGGATGATGTCCACATAGATGTGCCCTCAACAAACTTGAGAATCTAATGTTTGATGGCCTTGGCTTGTTGAACCCAATCCCAATGGGTTGTGTCAGCTCCCCTATCTGCAGTCTCTTTGGTCTACGTGCTCCATGCATCAAGATTGTGGAATGGATTCTGCTGGCGGTAATGATCCATTTCCGAGGTTAAACAGGATGGTGTTACAAGGAATGGTGGGAATGGGAGGAGTGGGAGTGGGAGGAGCAAGTGCAAGCCATGCCCTGTTTGGGTGGAAGGCTTTTCCTCAATAATTGCAAATTGACCCCGTGTGTTCCTCCCGGCCTTGCCTCAAGCAGAGCTTTGAAAATAGTCGTAGCCATGTGCAGAGAACCTAGCTACCTGGAGAATTTTCCTTTGGTTGTTGAACTTAGATGCATGGAATCCCTGACCCTCGGAGGGACACCAACTTCCCCAATATGCGAAGCTTAATGTAACCACGTGCCCAAAGCTGAAGGTTCTGGAGGTAGCCCTGACTCGTTGAGGGTGGTCCTGGAGGATGGATTACGCATGGAAAGCCCTGAATCAGACGATACATAAAGCTATGCATTTGCAGTTATTCTGAGGCCCAGGCTGCTCGCTTCAGTAGCTGTGGGACAATTGGTCTCGAGTGGGATAAGTTTAGGCAGTCAAGCATGTAAGGCATATGCACGTGCTAGAGAAGGAAAATGGTACGTGATATACACAAGTGGAGGGACAAATGGCAAGTTGGATTCAAATATTTTAGCAGCGCTATGGATGAAGGTAAGTTTAAACAGACGATTTTTATATTATTGTTTGGGCACTCGGACTATGCTAGTTTATTTATTAAGGTTGTTTCACCTGATCCACTGCCTTTCCTCCAATATGCCGCTGCAGATGACTGGATATAGCCCACCTTTGTTGTTCACATGGATACGTCGTTTCAATGACATATAAACATGACTGTAATAGGCATGCAGAATTCTTAGCCAAACAGGCACCGGGCTTACGCGTGGGTTGTTAATGGGACTTTTTGATTTGGTTCCTCATTCAGATATGTTACTATGTGTTTGTCTTTTACTTGTTATGTTAGTTTACCCTCGAGTTTAACAAATCTAGGAGTAAATGTTAGCTCATCCCTTGTTGAATTAGAAGATTATGTAACCAGTTAATTTTTTTTTCTGTCCATGCAGAAACCTTATCATCGTGTATGGGGGATACACAAGGATTGAGTTTTGCATTACAAAATGAGAAGCACCACCTTCAGTTACATCTGCTGCAGCTTGGTGAGGATCCATTTTTTGAGATATATTGGCACGGGATCACACATTTGTTGATTGGGAGAGTGTTGTCTTTTGCAGATGAGTAACTGTTGCTCTGGAATTGCTCAACTCTGGTGAGTCACCCGTTACATAGGGTCCTCTCTTGGTGTGACCGAGATGGTCAACTGCATCGATGGTAACTCAGGTGTTTGTTGAGGCTTGGTGGTGAACGAGCAATTTGCCACCATTGTGGCTGGCCAGGCTCCTTAAATGGACAAGATAAAGCAGAAAATTGACAAGCCTCCACGGCCTGCCAAAATGCTTGCGGGGTGTACATACAGACCACTCAAATTGGATCACCAAAACCTGTGACCAAGGGAGGAATGGCGTGTCCTTAATGCAAGCTCTCATTGATTCAGATATGAGGTCACAGAAATTTGGTTGGACTATGATTCTTGGCTTCTCTCGAAGTACTTGAGAAGGTGGCTTGGCTGAATGCATTAAGCTGAAGTTGTTAGATGAATCGGGAAGTTGGGGAATACCATCATGGTATGGCAGGATACCCTCTTCGTCCTGGCTCCTCACACCGTATCAATTGGAGGACGGCCTCCACTCCAGGACTTCCAAAGTGGAGTTGTTCAACAGGAGGCCATCGCAGCTACAGGAGTCACGCTGAGGGCGTTGACAAGGTTTGAAAGACACGTGGAAAGTGCATGCAGGGAGGAGGCTGGCATCCAAGTAATTCAAGATGATCTTCCGTTTCAATAGTCGGGGCACGTGCTGCCTGTTGCCATAACATAGTGATAGACAGGGAGGAGGGAGGAGGCATCCTGGCCTATCAGGTAGGAGAATCGCAGCGAGCAAAGTGCGACATGGAGAGAGAAGAGATGCTGTGGGGGTGAGGGATGCACGGGCCCAGCACTTGATGGGACTCTGGAGGTAAAAATAAACTCAAATCGTAATGAGTTTGCTCAAAACACTGTCTATCTATTTATTTGTTCCCTCCTTTGGATTATAATTTCACCGTTCTGTTAGTTCACACAATGCGGCCGAGGAGTAAAACCAGCGGGTAGTTGCACCCGGTCAGGAGACGGAACCAATAGTAAAAGAAGCACCACCGATGAAGACAACCCATTCGAGGGAAGGAGGAAGGTGATGCTCTTTCTTTTACTGTGTTATTACTCTGCTTAAGTCGCGGTTTTCTTCTTAGTTCGTTATTTTGTATGGCCATAATTCACGTCGGGGAATCTGCCACTCCATTGGTGATACAGGGAAATAGTCAGAAAGAGAGTAGTTAGTGATACACGTTTAGCAAAGCAGTGAGTGATCAATACACCTGGTTAAAGCTATATGCCAAGCAGAACACTTTGCATATGGCGGAACTTTTGAGTGTCAGTCATTCAGTGCATTTGCATTGATTTGGACACGGAAAAACCTTGATAATCTTAAACCCAGTCAGGTGTAGTGTATCTGATCATTTAAATCTTGGACGCGTGGAGCACCCCGGTGGTGGAAGGGGAAGACTAGCTTTGTAGATGGGACCCTTTAGCCTGAGCTGATACACAAGGTCAATCAATGCCAAAGGCTGAAGCGATGCTGCTACAGCAATCAGTGCCACCATCTCGCCTAGTGATCAACAGTAACCCAAAATCAAATGGGGTAGATGCATTATCATTGATTTGGGACAGAAATCCTCTCCAGGGCTTGTCGTAAACATTTGTCTCTGAGTTCAGTTTGCCAAAGTGTTTTGGTCAGTCTCTCGCTTGTGATTTAACAAACAGGGTTGGTTGAACTCTTGACGGTACCCTTGTACTCCACCGGGAGGGTTGGGAGAGTACACTACAAAATCTGGCCATCTAATTTAAGGGGATCTTAGTCAGTCCCTCGTTACTAAAAAGGATCTCATCCCTAATCTCGTCGATCTAATCTAATCTAATACCAAAATAACATGAACCCTTATCGACGTCGTCGTTGTCTCTTCATCGTCCGCCCGGCCCGTCGCGCCACTGCTCGTGGCCAGAATCAAGGATCTGGTGTTGCTGGCCGCATGCCCGAATTGGGGCAAAAGAAAATGCCTAGTTGATCTTCGTGAACACACAGGACCGGTGCGGGCATGACTAGCAGGATACATATGTCGTCATTAGAAGAACAAATTATGATAGAATTATGATTTGCCAGCTATGAGACTGTTCGTTCAGTATTGTTTGCTGCATCTGTTGTTGTAAACGGCAACAGCAGTGGATAGATTGATGTTTGGTACTTGTGTTTACATATCATGGATTACGAGAAAAGAATGACCGATCTTTGGGGGTGTCTCTCGATCTATAACCCAGTCCAGGCCATGTCGCGCCCGCCATAAGATCGGAAAAAAGATGGCATTGACAGGGCGAGGACCACGCCACCACGGTCGCCACCCGTATGCGCGGCGGCGCGCCGCAAGCAAGAGACTCATGTTAAATTCTTAGCACATCCGGGAGTTTACAGGTTGTACCCCTCAAGCCATGGGACGCCATGTTTTCGAGTGTAGACTCCAATTAAATTAGTGGAGTACCATCCATCTTCCCGTCAGATTAGAAAGAATAGATGGTCCGGTTAATTTTAAGGCGACTGGAAAAGAGCTCGATGGTTTAGTATACAGTAGTGTGCATTTTTGTATTTGGCGGAAGCATCTAACTAGTAGTTTTCATGTACTTTTGCTTGTGCAGATATAATTATGATTGGGCTGCCTAGACGAGCTTGCGACCTTTGCTTCCGTGTCAGCCGTTGGCTTTGTGATGGTACATAACGTAAGAAGAAGATCGAGTCAGTATGATTTTTTTCCCCCTCCCATTCGCTTTCTCGGAGACCAGGGCTCTATATCGTACATGGTGCAATAGAAGCTGCATTCAACAACTAAAAGCGGTGAGGAGAGCATGTCAGATTTCTGCTACAAGTCGTCAGGCCGAGGTTCTTCTAAGGGCACAATAGCATAGGCCAGTCACCACTTCATGTTACCTTAGCTTCAGTTTCAGTTTTCCTTTTTACCTGGTTATGATGGTCTTTCATCGTTCAAAATTGTCAAGGGCATGATTGCCATTTCATCACTGTGCATGGATTGTTAGAAGGGAGAGAGGGATTTGTGTGGAATAGTTATGGTATTGCTGGAGCATCAGGGGCCTCTCTATAGGAGTACATGATCATCGTAGAGGACAAGGCAGGTAGAATCATATCCACGCTATCTAGCTTCCTACTAATCACTTTTTTTTTTGAGGTACGAGTAACAATTCACTCACGAAAACTGGCGGTACTATTCAGTACTCCTACTGATCCCTTCCGGAGCGCTCGCGAGCCAGAAGCCGTCACCCGTGATCCTGCCAGTTTTAGCTCGCATGTGTGGCATTTGTTCGATCTCTTTCGACCCAGTTGACCTTATAGAACAAAAGGCTTTCAGATACTCCTTAATATCAGACAAAGGGGAAGGCATCTGATCTGGCTTCCGTGTCTGATGAAAGTTGTGAAGTCAGGGGGCCAGCAGCGAGGGCACCATCAGTTTAATTAATCACCCGTCCATTAACCTGACGATAAGGATTTTCAACCCTATCAGTACTGCATGTGCCTCCGCCGCTGCGACGCTACTGCTTCCATCCCAATCGCTGTGTCAGTGAGAAGAAAGGAGGATGCCCTCCGCCGCTGGAACGCTACGCTCCATCCCAATCAGCTGTGGTCGTGAGAAGACAAGAAGGAAATCCCCTGTGATCCCTAACAATAATTCCCGACGAGCTCTCCCGTTGTGTCAGCCCACACATAACTGCATCAGAATTAATTTTAGCCCCCCAGACCTTCCTCAGGCGGAATCCACCCTTTTGTGGGCTATGGACACCAACAACTAACCCACCAACCCCCCCACACCCCACACCACCCCCACCCACCTTGGTTGGGTTCCACCCCAACACCCCACAAATTTTTTTTTTTTTTTTTTTGTTTTTTTTTTTTTGTTGTTTTTTTTTTTCTCTCTGCCCTCTGAATCCTATCAGGTTTCAGGTTGGAATTGAAAAATTTCTCTTCCCGCGCTGCTACTTCTCCTTTGTCCCCACATAGCATCTTCCCAGATCTGAAGTTTGTACGCCGCCGACAACGCTCGTCTCATCAGCATACTGATAAGCAATGTGGACCCGAGGTTGAGGGTTTCTTTCCCATCATTGAAACGCAATTGTTCGACAGTGCCAGCAGCGCCACAACAGCAGCATGACTTTTGGACGAGTTTCAGGAATTGCATGGCGGACGAGGCTCTGGAGCCGTCCTTTCGGAGTCCTGAAATTTATTCTCCTCGGGATGTCCCACACTGCCCTTATCGCTGATCTCAAGGCCCTGCTTCTTAGTTTACATGCAACCCACAGCATGAAATTCAGTTTCTAGCTCAAGCCGCAGACCTTGCAAAACGCCATCAGTTTCCAAGTACGCTTCATTTATTTTCCTTTGTTTGCAAGCGTATTTGTTTGCCACTCGCCGCCGAACACCCTTCACTTTACCCGGCACCTTGGCTTCCAATGATTGGTCCCAAATACTCGGTCATTCGCGTTAAAGCAGAGAGAGGATGACAGTTGGACTTGCTGTGATTGGAGTGTGTGGACAGATTGTAAGCACGCTTGACTGTTAAAAATACCCGTTTTTTCCTGGGTTCCAGGCGAGATGCAGTCCTCCACCTACCGTACTTGGTATCTTGATGTTGGCAAATTGCATCCGACATCAAAAAGGGATAGAAAAACGATGTATCAGGTTTGTGTCCCATCTTCTTGTCCGTTTGCATAAGCTGGTTTACCCATCTAAGGCGAGAATTCTAATCATAAATTGCTGCCTTCAAACCCTTTCTTCTAGGTATACATGATCACGTTGATTGTATTTTCCTCCCATTCTCCTACTCTCCACACGAGACCCGTTCAGAAGTTCTAACCCAAACTCATACCTCTCCAGACTGGGGAGCGTCCCTCGCGAACACTCGGTCTAGAAGCTCCCCATGTGGATAATATTTTGATTTCAAAAACCCTTGCACAACAGGCTAGTGGGGATTTTGTAAGAGCGCCACCCTGTCTCGCTCGCCAGAGCCTGTTGAATGCTCCCATTGTCCCGAAAACCAGGCCTCCACCCCGCTTGGTTTAATAAGGTTCTCCCAAGACATCCAGTGCACTTTCGATTACCTTCCTCATCTCCCCACCAGAAGCTCAATAAGTCTTTCATATTTCTCACAGAAACCTTGGGTCATTTGAAGACGCTCATAATGTAAGTCGGAGGAATCGCTTGTGCTATTTGATTTGACCAGGAACTCTTGGCTGGAATGTTTACATTAAACCTCTATGACCAATTGGAGGCACCTCCTCTTACCAAATCTCTCCATTATTGGTTGGAATTTCTCTTCTTTCTCTCCTCCCCTCAGGGTTGGAAGGCATAGATACTTTGCTTCAAAGTGCTCGCTTGGAAACGCTCCAAGCTACTCTTGATTTTTGTTGAATCCCCTGAGGCAAACCTGCACTGATAGTAAAGAGCATTATCCTACTAGCAAATGCCCGGACCCTCTTGGAACAAATTAAGGCCTTTGCCTGACCTGCCTGAGCTTGAAGTACTTGTGGCTTAAAAAATAAAAGCTCCCCTGTCGCCACTCCCCTATG
Source organism: Thinopyrum elongatum (assembly GCA_011799875.1). Taxonomy (NCBI): domain Eukaryota; kingdom Viridiplantae; phylum Streptophyta; class Magnoliopsida; order Poales; family Poaceae; genus Thinopyrum; species Thinopyrum elongatum. The sequence continues at coordinate 374 of JAAAXO010000100.1, read as the reverse complement.
TCACATTCTCGCTTTCACGTTGCATTTTCCATCTGCTATTATTTGGGTAAGGTCGCAGGCCGGGCGGGCCCTTTATATCGGCCGGGGGCAGATCATTGGCAAAATTGTACCAACTATAAACTTCTCGTAAGTCTGCCCATGTGCTCTCTAAATCTTCTTGATTCGAAAGATGTTCTGGCTGCCACATGTTTCATTACATCACCTACGACCGAACCATGGTCCGTTGCATTCGGTCTAAACCTGCTTAAGGCAAGTGTCAACACTGTGGTGTCTGTCTTGTGTCTTTGTCGCCTATAAAACAAAGTACCAACGCCACAGTTAACCCATTTGGCAGAGGAGTCGATAAGCACATCATATACTCGACCCCATGATAA